>PVKP010005139.1:0-91822 GCA_004027715.1 Plecturocebus donacophilus | reverse complement strand
GAGAGAGAGAGAGAGAGAGAGAGAGAGAATACACAGTATAAAGAAAAAAAGATTAATCCTTTTCTCCAACCTCTAATCTAACCCACTCTTGCAGTTTTTCTTCATAGAAGAAGAGATTTTGCTGGTTTGTTTAAATACAGACCAAAATATGTTCACCTCTGCTCAATATTGTATAGCTGACATTCTCCCCAAATAGATCTGTAGACCAACCGGATACAAATAAACATTCCAACACTATATAACCTGTGGAAATTGATAAGCTGATTCTAAACCTTATTTGGTAATAAGCACACAGAGCCAAGAGAAGCCAACAAATCTTGAAGACAAAAAATAAGCAGGAGACTTAACACTATCAGATATTATAAAACTATAGTAATCCAGATAGGAGATTGATGCAAAGACAAATAGATCAATGAAAAATAATAAAGTATTCAGAAATAAGCCTTTACATCCATGGCCATTTGACTTAGAACAGAGAGAACACATCAGTACAATGAAGAAAAAAATGGTCTCTTTAGAAAATGGTGCTGGTCAGTTAAATATCCACATGGAAAATTAAAAAAAAAAATAAAGTTTGACCTCCTACATCACTCCAAACACACACACAAAAATGCCATATGGACTATAAATCTAAACATAAAAAATAAAATTAATTTTTTGAAAATAAAAAAAATCATGTTTTTTGTGTCACTCAGTTTTAAATAAGACACAAAAGCTGTTCAACATGAAGAAAATAAATTAAATTGTATTAAAAGTTTCTGCTCATGAAAAAGCATAATAAATAGAGGAGAAATCCAAGCCATATGTCGGGAGAAGATATATCCAATATATACATCAAATAAAGATCTGCAATCCAGAATATAGAAGGAACTCTAAATACTTAGTGAGAAAACAAACAACAGAATCTCCAGGGAAAAATGTTAGAGACCAAGATAGGCACCAGATAAAGAGGACATAAATACTGGCAAAAAATATATGTAAACAAACATTGGACTATCTTAACTACTAGGGAATTGTAAACGAACCTCAAGAAACCACATGTTCATCACAATTACTTTAAAGAAAAAAAATCAGACAAAATCAAATTATGAAGCAACTGAAGTTCTCAGATACTGCTGAGGGGATATAAATTAGTAAAACATTTTGGAAAATATTTTAATATTATCCATCTATTAAATCTGAACTTATGCATATCCCCTTACCTAGAATTTCTACACCTAAGTATGCACCCAACAGAAATGAAAATGTATTAAAAGACACATATAAAACATTTTTAGAAGCAATATTTGTAATATCAAGAAACCCCAAACAATTTACATGGCCAAAGCCAGTATATAGGACAAATTAACTGTAGTAATCCTCTAGAGCAATGAAAATGAATCAATTATGACTACACCCAATAACATGGATGAATCTCACAAATATAATCTTAGAAAATGAACTATAACAAAAATATAGACTTTTCCTAAGTCTATAAAAATTTCATGAACAAGAAAAACAAATTTATGGTTGGAAGTCAGACCAGTTATTCTTATGGGGATGTGAAGCATGAACTCGTGATGTTTTATTCCTTGACCTGGGCACTGTTTACATGACTGTGTTCACTTCATAAATATTTATCCAGCTGCACACTTAGGATTTATGTGATCTTATATATGCTGGTTGCATTATGTATGCAGGTTGTAATAAAAATTATACATCGAAAATATTATTTTGTTATCAGCATTCAATATATCTTGGGGTCTATTTTCTTCAGGTGGTGATAGATTTGCAAGTTACTGTGAACCTCACTGACTTTTGTCCTTTTCTAGATTACTCAGATTCTAAGAGACCATTGGGTGGGGGGAAAAAATCCAGAAACAAATAAAATGAAACATTATTAAAGAGCAAAATATGTTTATAAAAACTAGTATGGCTACCACATAAAGTTTCTGGATCAACTTGATGGGGATGCCTAGTTTACAGACCATGTTTGTTCACTAGAATGCATTTTCGTGAATTCAGGCATTTCATTGCCTGGTTTTGAAAAAGAAGAAAAAGAAAACATTGTAAAGTCTCTGCAATTTCAGATTTTCAGTAACTAGTGCATATTGTATTCTCTTTATGCATAAAATCTCTCTCCAGGCCTGCTGGTTTCCCTTAAGGTAAATTAATTGTAACTATTAGGAAGAATCATTTATTTCTTATGGCTTGTTTGGAGCTACATTTTCTTCATAACACATTTAAGGAACTCTTGTACTTTACCCTTTTTGTTGTAAATATTAATAGACAATTCAAAATTAAGATACATTTATAGAAGTATAAATAAAAAATATTTTTTAAAGCTAATTTTCCTCATTTTTTTTTCTTATATTGGTGTTATAAATCTCCTGTGTCAGGTCAGTATAGCACCAAGGTAAATGTAGGTTCAAGATGTTACAGGACATCTTATGACAAAAGTAATTTTTATTTGCCCAATTTATCTTCTGAATTGTGCCTTGCAATGCAGCCTTCACTTTCAGAAAAATACTGAGATTTTCAAAGGGAGAACCACATGTCAATATTCCTGACAGTTCTCTACAGATGATGGAGGATGTGGCCCTTGAAACATAACATACGATAGTACACACAATCATCACTGCTCTAAAACACAAAAAAGTCTCCTAAAGGTAAATGCAAGCTTACCTTAAAAAATAGTATTCCATACCCATACCCTGGATTGTTATACATTTAGTCTTCTGAGAGATATGTAGACATTGAATACATTTCTAATACTGCTAGAGTACACTCAAAGTTTACAATATATGAGCCACCAGCAAGTTTAGGAAAGGCAAAATGATTTGGTCATTCACCAAATAAACTACTTTATTTTCATTTATCATGTCCAATGGCTCTTCAAATTCAAAAAAAGAGGTCTCAAACTCTCTACTTTAAAAAAGTTTCCAGTCTGGGCGTGGTGGCTTACACCTGTCATTCCAGCACTTTAGGAGGCCGAGGTGGGTGGATCACCTAAGGTCTGGAGCTCAAGACCAGTCTGGCCAACATACTGAAACCCCATCTCTACTAAAAATACAAAAAAATTTAGCTGGGAGTGGTAGTGCACACCTGTAATTCCAACTACTTGAATCAGGGAGGTGGAGTTTGCACTGAGCCGAGATCGCACCACTACGCTCCAGCCCAGGCGACAGAGCAAAACTTTGCCTCAGGATTGAAAAAAAAAAAGTTTCCAGTTGTAAGAGCTGCTTTTCATCTGTTTTGAAATATCCAAGCTTTCCTCATTCTTAGACAATTACAGTCTGGGAAAAGTAGTCCTATTTCTATTATAAGCAACAAAAATTAAAGCAATTCTTAATTAAATTAAATTTAAATTAACAGGCCAAAATGTTTGCTAGAAGAACGATATTTTTTGGTGTCCCTTCTACAATAATTAAAAAATGATTTGTGTGGAGGGAAGAAGAAATAAGAAGAGTAAAACATAGGCAGAATTATTTCATTGTATATTCAACTCATGTCTACAAAAATAGACTCCATCTTGTCCACTTATATTAAAAGAACATAGCAAGAATGTTTTACTTGTTCAGACTGATAAGGAGAAATGCTAATGTATTGGCAACTGGTAATTTTTATGATTCTTAATTTGTACAGGGGCAAAATGCAGGATAAGATTCTTAGAAACATCATATAAAGTTTCAGTTATATAGGAAGAATCAGGTAAAGATATATATTTTATAATATGGTGACTATAGTTAACAACAATATATTCTTTAAAAATCAGATAAAAAATACAGTGTAGAAACAGATTTTTAATAATCATCTGTCTGCAAATGCTCCACAGGATTTCAAAAAAATGTGAAGTATTTTCTAAAAATATATAAGATATAATCTAAAAATAATTGAAAGAAAAGATGATGGAGAGTAAAAGTAAAATATGTAATGGAAATCAGAGAAAGACAGTATACCACAATTTGTATTGCATTCATCTTCTAAAATTGCTAAAGATGAATCAAATATTTGACTTTGAAGTTCAGTAGAAAAAACAAAAGGAAAATATTAAGTACAATATAGCCGGTGATCACATAGCAACAACAGCCACAATTATTATTATTAATGAAGGAGTATTTATACATGAATATTTCTTCAAAGTCCAAGTATTCATCACTTTTTTAATATATACCAAAAAGTTACTTGCACACACGTTTATAGCAGTATAATTTGCAATTGCAAAAAATGTGGAACCAGCCTAAATGCTCATCCAACAATGAGTGGATGAAGAAAATGTGGTATATATACACCATTGAATACTTGTCAACCATATAAAGGAATGAAATAATGGCATTCGCAGCAACCTAGATGGCGTTGGAGGCCATTATTCTGAGTGAAGTAACTCAGGAATGGAAAACCAAATACTGTATGTTCTCACCTGTAAGGGGGAGCAAAGGCGTTGAGAATGATATAATGGACTTTGGGGACTCAAGGGGCAGAGTGGGAGGGGGGTAAGGGATAAAAGACTCCACATCGGGCTTGTACTGCTCAGGTGATGGGTGCACCAAAATCTCAGAAATCACCACTAAAGAACTTATTCATGTAATCAAAAACCACCTGTTCTCCCCAAAATACTTTTTTCTAAACTTTTATTTTAAATTCAGGGGTGCAGTGAAGGTTTGCTACATGAGTAAACTTGTGTCACGAGGGTTGTACCCCAAAATGATTGAAATGAAATAACATTAAATTAAATTAAAATCAATACATAAAATTTTAAACAAACACAAATTTGAAATGTTAAGCATAATATATAATGCCTTTAAGTTGATAGGAAAGCATAACACCTGCTTAGATAAAATTTGAATTCTGGTAGAAAAATAACGTACACAGATAAATGGTAACAGTATAATTGGTTTAAGTGCTAAACTAGACATATAACGACTCAGCTACAGGGTCATAGTCAAGAAGGCAATGCACCCTCAGGCAACTACATATATTTGCTTAGTTCAAAGTACAAACCATACAAGGTCAAATGCCATTCCAAAACATGAAGGAAACGAGACGACATAGAACGCAATTGCAAATAATCGGGAACCAGCCTAAATGCCCATCAACCAAAGAGTGGATAAGAAAATGTGGTATATTTACACCACTGAATACTAGTCAGCCATAAAAAAGGAATGAAATAATGGCATTTGCAGCAACCTGGGTTACGGTATGGCCAGAGACAGAAGGAAACCAATGATTAGTAAGATCTTGTAAAAAACACCTCTCCCTTGAAACCATGAGAGGGGCTCCTCACACTTGGCAATGGGGAACCAAAATTAGTGTTTTGTGGGACCTTTACTTTAAGCTGGCTCTTGTTAACACCTGTACTGTATGTAACTAGGAGGAAAATTGTCATAAAATGACTCAGCAGCTTTTGGGTAACATGAATCACAAATACTGTAAAATATAAATGGTGATTTGTAACCTATGCTATTTGATCTCTAAAATGTGGTTCTCAAGTGTAACAGTTATCATAGGGCACTTGACATGTAACAGTAAATAACAAATAAATAAGCAAACCATCAGATTAAAGAATTTAAAAGGCACCTGCTTCTAAGGCAATGTTTGTGTCAGAACACATCTGTGGCCCAGAGTAATGGGGCATAAGTCTCACAGAGAGATAAGGGCACACCCAGAACGGAATCCAAGTGATTAGACTGTCAGTCCAGTGCTCTTCCACCTGAAACGTGGTCGCGCTTGGTCTCAGAAGCAGAAAGCCAGGCTGTAAATTGTAGCCTCACTACCAACCAGCAGCATATTTTGGGGAGGTTACTTACTGCTCCTGTGATGCAGTGTTCTCTGTAAACGGAAGAGATGCTACTTAGGGGAAACGCATTAAAAACTCAGGAATGTTCTGGAGATATTTTGCGTAAGACCCAAGCAGGCAGGCATAGGGCTGGAGACCAGGAGCCCCCAGAAGCCCTAACCTTTGTCTAGAAACAATATGTATTACTCTGCATTGTTAACCTTGTACATTTCTGCTACTAAGGAAATTTGCATCCTCTGACCGTGACCGTGGCTTTTTTTCTATCTATGGCATCACTTTGCCGAAACCTCTCAACACCAGTTTGTGCTTATTTTGAAAATGTAATAAACAATCAGCCATTAAGTGATAAGTCATTCTTTCTTGCTGCTTTTTCACAATATTATTTTCTTTTAGTCCATAAATGTCTTAAATTTGGCATCTTTAACAATTCAAAAATACAATGTTCAAAAAAACTTTCAGTAGAAATCAAATCAACATAACTCAATTTTTTCTGATATTATTTTTTCATATTTGCCACTTGTGAAAAATGAGATTCTTACTGCATTAACATCTGGAAAATATCTTCATAATTCAGAGTTTTTTTAAACTAATCTTGATCACACTTAACGTCTCCTTGTGTTTGTATTAAATGTTGTTGCAGCTAAGACAACATGCAATGAACTGGAAAAATGAGTTAATAATTTGAAAAGTGTTTCTAAAATCAAATCTTACTTGTTACCTTAACACAGGGTGTCACAATTTACAGAGGTCATCTCAAGTTGAAAAGCAATCAGTTACCTTTTTGATTGTCTCCTAATTTTTGACAAAAAGTTAGTATGTTCTCCTATTTTCTAGCAGGATTCTAATCCTCATTTCTCCTGGAAATCATTGTAAGAGATTATAAGGAAACGTCTTGAACTGAGGTAGACCTAATTTTAAATTCCAACTTCACTGGGTATTTGGCTGAGTAATACTGGGAAAGTTATCCAGCCTTACTGAGCTTCAATTTCCCCAAAAGTGCCATAAGAAATAACTGCATCTATTGAATAAATCAATGTTTTATTTTAATTTCCTTGTTTTATTTTAATTGATATTATTTATTCTTCATTTTATTTATTTAAAGAGTGTAGGCTAAAATAAGTAAGTGGCATTTCATGATTCTCAGAAAGTTAATAATGACAAATAATAGTATTATTAATTAAGGAATATTTATCCATTACCATTTCTTCAAAGCCCAGGAGAAGCATAAACTGACTGTTCAAAGGCATAGCTTAAACTTTCCTACTTCACACACAAAAAATTACAAATAATACAAGTATTCACCATTTTTTCTATTTTTTTGTATTGACTACATAGGTGCTTTTTTGCAGTTCTTTCTATATTCTGGATACTGCTTCTTTGAGATTTTTTTTTAGACAGATGTTGCAAGTGTTTTAACATATCACTTCAGTCAGTCATTTATAGCATCCTTGTTGCAGGAGTCTGCTATTCTGATATAACCACATTCATCAGTCATTTTTCATTAGTATAGGACAGGGATCCCCAACCCTCAGGCCACAGACCACTACCAGTCCTTGACCCGTTAGGAAACAGGCCACACAGCAGGAGGTGAGTGGTGGGAGACTGACTGAAGCTTCGTCTGTATTAACAGCTACTCTGTGGCTTGCATAACCTCCTGAGCTCTGCCTCTTGTCAGATTGGTGGCAGCATTAGATTCTTATAGGAGCACAGAACCTATTATGAACTGCACATGTGAGGGTTCTAGGTTTCATACTTTTTATGAAAACCTAATGCCTGATGATCTGTCACTGTCTCTCTTCACACCCAGATGGGACCATGTAGTTGTAGACAAACAAGATCAGAGCTCCCAGTGATTCTACATTATAGTGAGTTTTATAATTATTTCATTATATAATACAATGTAATCATAGTAGAAATAAAGTGCACAATAAATGTGATGTACTGGAATCATCCCAAACCATCTCCCCCGCCCCACAAGACAAGTTCATGAAAAGTTCATGAAAAAAGTTGATGAAAAACTTTCAAGACAAGTTCATGAAAAAATTGTCTTCCAAAAAACCAGTCCTTGGTGCCAAAAAGGTTGAGGACTGATGGTGTAGGACATTTCAGTTAATGATGTTCAACTAATGCCCTGCCCTAGAGAGGGAGGAATCAGAATTGTGGGGAGGTTTTCTCAACATATAAAGTAGATTCTGATGTGTCCTCTCTGCAGGCTGAGAGGATTGGCATGTTCCCACAATGAGCATCACTGTCATACCATGGCAACTGGTGTCTTATTAGACAAAATGTTTATAAACACAGGAAATCATCAAGAAAAATAAATCGACTAATAAATCTTTACTCCTGAATTTGACCATAAGCTTCACATTCATAAGAGCATCAAAGGAATTGATACCAATTAAAAATAGCTTGAAAAAAAGTTTTCACATTCTTCCAATAAAAGTGATGTCTTTTCCCCTTAATTTTTCTTTACTGTGGTAAAGTGTACATAACATAAAACTTAGCATTTCAACCATTTTTCAGTGTACAATTTATTGACGTTAAGTATATTCACACTGTTCTGCAAATATCACTGACATTCACGTCCAAAACTCCTTCACCTTCCCAAACTGCAAATGTCGCCATTAAAAAATAGCTTTCCATTTACCTCCTCCCACTCTACCCCAAGCCCCTGACAGCCAACATTCTACTTTCTGCCTTTATAAATTTGCCTACTCTGTGAACCTCATGTAAGTGGAGTCATACAGTATTTGTCCATGTCTAGGTTTTTTCATTTAGCATTATGTCCTTATTAATCCATGATGTCACATGTGTTAGAATTTATTTCCCTTTAGGACTAAATAATATTCCATTGTATGTATATATCACATTTTGCTTATGCATTCATCTATAGATGAACCTACTGGTTGTTTCTACTTTTTAGCTGTTGTAAATAACACTTCTATGAACATGGGTGTACAAATATCTGATCAAGTCCTTTCTTACAGTTATTTTAAGTATATACTAATAGTGATATTTTAACTATGTTAACTAGTTGGATTAAAGACTAAAGAAAAAAATTACCATTGGATTTTCTTTTTGCATTCAATCCTCATAATTAAAATGACTGATTACTTGTCACTAATGGAAATCAACTTGGCGAAACCAGTTGTGACACAGATAACCACCATGAAACCATAGTAAATATAGGTCTTCTCACATTAATTTTTTTGTTGTGTGCACTTTTGATACAATTCATGTACTTAAATGTGATATGAGCATTCAAATTATTGAGCCAGAAATCAAGTATCTACATGTCTGTATATATCTTTGTCCTAGAAAATCATCAGGAGACCTGCCTTAGCAATCACTGCTCAAAAAATGACTCACATACCCACATCCACACCAATCATTTGCAAAGATAACAGGACAGGAATGATTGGCTCAGACCAGTCATTTTTTACCACCTTGGAATAGGCTTCACTTCCCCTGAAGCATATGATCCCCAAAGTTAATACCTCAATAAAATTGAACTTCTGTTAAAATGTGAGGAAGGAGAAATGGTCAACTAATGGTGTCTACTATACTCAGTCGATGGGAGTACATAAAACCAAAGAGACTTCACCTAAATTAACTCATGGTACAAACAAAATAATTTAAAACTTACCTTCACTTGACTTTCAGATAGTTATATTATTTTTCACTCAGCATAGTATAAATGTGAACTAAAACTATATTAGTTATCTTGTCCATCTATATTTAATTATAACATATATTCCTACTCAGTACAAAGTAGGAACACAGTATACATTTTCTTTAGAAAACGAACTTAGAACAAGTTTTAAAGTATAGTAGGTATGCCACTTCAGAGCAGATCTACAATTGTTTTTATTATACTATTGCTTATATTGGATGTTTTATTTCAACAATGCTTTTATTGTGTCACTTTACTTGTAGTATATTTTTAAAATAATGCCTCAAATTCACAAATCATCTTTTAAGCTAGTATAACCTTATTTATTCCTATTTCAAAGTCTTATCTTACTTTGTCAATCCTATTCTATGCAACATTACTTCTTTCCCTTCTTACGCAAAGCACATATTTACATTTAACTTTTATCACTCTGCATTATACCATGGACCAAAAAAAATTAACTTGCATGCATGGCATATGATCTCCTATTACCTAATACTATGTAGCAATTGGTATAAAGGCCTCTTTCACAAGCATGGGCTACGTCCCATTTTTAAAATTATCTTTCCTCCAAATACCACAGCTTACTGGCCCTGATTCAGTGCTGTTTCCATTAATATTTTTGTTGCTCTAAGTATAAAATTCAAAGAACTGCTTAACTCATGCTGTGATTAAATTCTGGAAAGGAGAAGATTCCGGGCTTCAAGGCTAAAGGCAGCAACTGGAATTGTTAAATACTGCGGATTTCTCACTCCCTTCACTTCTCAGTTCCTTGCCTCCCGTCATTCAAATATGCTCTGCACTTCCTTTCCTCTGGATTTTGGCTTACTGAGTTTGTTTCCTCTGCTTAGACTGTCTTCCTCATGTGAGTTTCACCTTGAAAAAAAAATCTAACCAAGCTTCAGTGCTAGTCTTAAATTCCTCATCCTATAGGAAACCTTTTATGTTCATTCACCAACTGAAATGTGTGTGTGTGTGTTTTTTGAATCCACGTGGCAATTTGTGCTCTCCTACTTGACTTTATTATAGCATACATTTTCATCAATACATTACTAAACTTTCTCTCTCTCTCTCTCTCTCTCTCTCACTCTTGTCTAAAGTACTTAATATATAACATTGCATGAAGTTGTTGCCTAGAAAGGACCCCTTTCCCTAGCCTGAATAACCCACTGATAGTTCAAAGAGAGAGGGTTCCTCAGAGTTCTCAGTAGTCTGGAGACACAATCAATCCCATCCCTGTATACCTGATCACAAGAAGTCCATGCATTGTCTCCAGGGCATATATCCCCACCCAGATGCTTCTTTCCATGCAATGTCTACACACCTTACGCTGACTCAGTTTCTCACCTGACTTTTATCCTACTAACAAACTTTCCCCAGAAATCCTTGGAAATCACAGTCTATCATGAACAAAATCCCCTAAATATTCAACTTTCTCTCTCAGTATTACCTGTGCTTTTTCATTCCTTCTTTCTCCCTGTACCCCTCCTTGACAAAAGACACTGCTTTCTGTAGATCTCACAGTAGATCTCCCAGCTACCATAGTTTACATAGTACAGAGCCTAGGAGTACAGGGCAAGCATCCTTCTGTCTCCACGGACATTCAGTCCTAATTCCCCTGAAGTAGTAAATGCCATTAGATAATACCATCCACTAAATTTCCTTTTTACAGTCATCACATGCCTTTTGAGTAATCTTTATTAATGGAAAATTTCAAGATTTGGCTTATCTTTCTTTCCATACCACAGTACAGGGTTAGTAGCATAAGTGGTAATGTAAAAATCCACAAGGGCATTCTAATCACAGGAGCATCTGACAGTTAATAATTCTCTTTTATCAATCTTGTTCTTTCCACAGATCAAGCACCTTTTGTTTCCCCTATACGCCCACCACCTCATGGCAGCAACATCTCAGTATCCTCACACCCTTCTCCTGATCTCTAAGTGCTGAAGTTCCCAAAACTTAGTCTTTGTATTTTTTTTGTCAAACTCATTTTCTAGCTGATTTCATCTTGGCCCATTACTTCTCTCTAAAGTCAAGATCAGCATTTGCGACTGTCTTGCCAAGAATTAAGTATTTGTATTGAAAAAGCCTCATGCACCTTCATTACTGCCATCATAATAGGCAGTGGAGGAGGTACGGGGATCTGTTCAGAACAAAAACCACCGAATCTTTCTTGATTTTTCCTAATTTCCAATGTACAATTCATCAGCAAATCCTCTATGTTCTGTCTTTTAACCCCTTTCTCAAGGTCTCCACAGTCTATCAACATGGTTTGAGCTACCGTCAAATTTTGTCTGGACAAGTCATGCATTAAACTCTTCTTTTACTCTTGTCGAAAAAACGCTGTGTTACCCATTCCCAATATCCACCCTACACAGCATCTACAATAATCCTTTTATATTGGATTATGTTATAAACTAATAAAATCATTCAAAGGCTTTCTTTCCAACACGCCTAGAACAAATCCCATATTCTAGCCCCAGGTACATTTCTGATCTCATTTCCAATCAGACTTTTTCATTCACACTAGCCTCCAGCTCCCTATCTACCTTTAGGGCTTTACAAAGAAATCCCAGCATGATGCTCACCTAAGAATCCACAAGGCTTGGTCTTTTCCTTTATTCAGGTCACTGTTTCAGTTTTATCACAAAAGAACTACCTTGACTTTCTTATATAAAATAGCACCACTCTCATTCTTCCCTTATTAAACTTTTTTTCCTTAAAATTTATCACTATATAACTTACTGATCTATTCATTTCCTGAACTCTTTTGTCTGCATTACTAGGGTGGGAATTTTGTTTTGATTGTGTATTTGTTTTTTCAATTGCTCTATATCCAACTTCTAGAACAGTGTTTAGCATGGTACAGGTACTCAAATATATTTGACTAAATGATAGAACTGAATCAAATAAGAGTTAATGAAACTAAAATATAAAATAAGATAAAAATCAGCTACAAAGGAATCTTACTTGTGGATACTAATATCAATTAAATGAGTGACAGATTTGTGGACTACTTTTATTTATAAACGGTGATTCAGATCAGGGGTCAGTACTTGGCATAGAGGAAGAGCTATTTTGCAAGTCCAACAAAATTAGGTTGAAGATTATTTCTTACTGAGAGTGTTTAATAGGTGATAAAACTACACATAAGAAGAGTTCTAATTATGGTGCTCCTGGTAATAGGAAAAGAAAGGCAATTACTCATGTGCAGAACTAGAGGCAATCAAAAGCTAGATTTGCCAGAGATGTTGACGTTTTATGTGCAATTTATAGCAATTTACAAGTTAACCACTAAAATGCTATCCAAAAAAATAACTGCAGTTGAGAATCCAAAATGTTCAGCATCTAAACTTTTCCCTCACTAAAATGCAGTATTTTCAATTTTTTCTTAGTAATAAAACATTAGTAATACATATTTGATTATAAATAGTCATAAATATTTGATTATAAACAATTATAATAGTAATTGGTAATAAACATTTGATGACAAATAAAGAAACAAATGGAAAATTTACAACTTTGGTCTTAGATATTGCATTTTTGAAATTCTAAGTAAGCCAACATTCTCTGAGATATCAAGGTTTTTGTAACTTTTACTAAAGTGCTACAATTATAGTGTTAATTTTTACTTTCATTCAATCAGCATTTAAAATTCAAAAATTTATTTCAGAAAAAAACTATTAGATATTTATTACACTATTTTTTCTATTAGAAGTAGTAATTTTATATCTGTCATTGGCAAGTCCATTTTGAGAATTTTTTGAGTTATCCTACTGGTGGCAAACTGCTAAGAAAAAATATATCTTTCAACATCTTATTCAATGTAAAACATCACATATTTTATTACTATTTTCATAGTAAAGATAAAACTCAAAAAGTTGCTTAGTGTTTTCCTGATATAATTAATCTGTATTGAGTTTAGATTACTAAATTAATACAGCTCCAAGTTTCAGGCTTTTGTTTATACAGCATGAGTAAGTATGCAGTTAATGCAAATTATCTGCAAAACCTGAGCTTTGCTTTTACTTTAGTTCTGTATATTAACATAATTTTCATACCTTCACTCTGAGTACAGAAGTAAACATTCTTGCATCTTCAGATACACCTCCGATGTAGAATTTTTTCTGAAACACTGGGGGATTATTATTTTCATCCTGAATCTCAATGTACACTTTAGCTGTATTGCCTGGAGGACAAGAAATGATACATTTTTTTATTGGTAGTTATTCATGGGGGAAAAATGCTCTGAAGTAAATACTCACTGTACTTTTTTTTTTGGAAACATTGAAAATAACTTAAATCAAAAGCCATTTTCTAGATGGCATGCCTAGCACCCCCAAATTCAGGGGACATTGATAATGATACTTCTGGTATAAACATGTTAAGTTGCTGTTATTTCTTTTAATTATGATGTCCTGGAAATTCATTTTACTTGATTTAATTTGGCACTAAAATATTGTACTCTGCTAATTTTAATGAAGCAACTCAACCATTCATGTTCACAAACACTTCACACACAATACCAATTATATCAAAGGGACACAAATATATAAACCCCTTATGAAATAATAAAAATGGCCATAATATATGAATACATATTTATTTATTCTTAAGTATAAAATCAGCAACAGCATTTCTTTAGCTTAAAATTGTACTATAACATTTTTATTTTAAGACTAAAAGTAACAATGTTTGGGTGAGATGTTTATTTCCACAAATGGAAAATGTTTTATCATGCCTTGGAAACTGTCAATGTTAGAGGCCAACATTCATTAAAAACAATGTAGCTGAAGATATGATTATCACAAATCCTGCATCTTGCCATTTAAATAACAGTAAATGTACCATACATGTAATCATCAAATTTTAGAACCTCCCTCAACTCATTATACCTTGATGAGAATTGTGGTACTTGTCACTAATCCAATAATGACCTTCTAAAACATAATTTAATATAATGTTTTAGAAGTTATTTAAAAAATAACTTATAAACCAAATAAAATGGGAAATAAGTGGTTATTCGTTTTGTAAGAAATAGATTCAAATAAGTATTGCTAGTGTATTACTTAAGTCAAGTTTTCTGATGCATTTCAGTTATGGACAAATATATGGCAATTAATCTACATGCTATTTATCAAGGATGCCCTTATTTTGGTGTTTTACCTGTGTTTAATGCCTCCTGTACGATTTTAAATAATTAACACCAGTCTACTTGCAGAGTACATCATGGGTATACAATACATTTGTATTGGTTGAATAAATGAATGAATGAGTAACATGTATTAGTAAGAACTTAGAAATAGTCTGTTTTGTTTTTTTGTTTTTGTTTCTGCTTTTGTTTTTGCTTGCCCTGGTAAAGGTCAGAGAGAACAGGGAATTAACTCCAAGATTTTGCTCTTATCCTACTGCTATTCATTTAGTTTTTCTCTATTTGTCATCTGTGACCTGGAAGAGGTAGAATCAAAAGGAAAACTGCTAGCTCAACAGAGAAGAGAAGCAGCAGGGAAGTGGGACCAATAGCAGATTACGCTTCTCTATCCTGCAGTGCCAGGACTCTGTACCCTAGTCAGTCACCACAAATCAGAGTTCATCCAAAATGAAATTATTTTTAGTTTAGCAGCAGACCGTTTTTATCTCTAGAATCAAAAAAGCTAACAGCTCTAAATTTAAAAATAAAAAGAGGAATTTTAGAATATATCACCTTTCCAATAACTTCTTTCCTCTTTCATTCAGAAATACATACAATCCATATCTGCTATGTCTTTTCCAAACTCTTAGAATGACAGAGGTCTCAGAAAAAATGCTAACTGATGCTATATCTTCTTCTTTAAATGGGATGAGTCATTTAAAATGTTGTACAGTTTGCAAAGAACAAGAACTTGGTCATTACCTATTCCCTTACTTCCCACCCCTAACTTCATATCTGGTTGGTAACCATATCCTACATGTCAACATCATAAACAGGTCAATAAATGCATAACAAATATGTCTTATGTCATTTTTTTCTCTCAATTCCACAGCTGCCCATATACTTAAGTCTGTTGGTGTCTCACCTGTGAGATTAAATATCATCTGTTCCTCTGTCATGTCTTTCTAATGTGTCTGTATTCCCACATCACAGAGGCATTACAAACTACAAATAGGATACATTAAATCCAATGTTAAACCAACCACCATTCATATGTGCATTCTATCATTTAATTGTTTCTTTAAACATTCACTGTAACTTTTGAGGGACTGCCATGTGTTGGCTACTCTGGTTACTACTATGTGAGATAAAATATAAAATATATAATCTTCAAAACATAAAAAACTATATCAAACTACTTAGTATAAAATATAAGGTTCTTAATAATCTAACCTTGTTATTCGGTTTTATTTTACTCTTCTCACAATTTTATTATCACTGACAGACATTGTGAGCAATTTTGTGGCTGTAACTGTGTGTGTACATACACAACCCAGACCCCTCATGGACACACACACGTGCACACACACACACACACACACACACACACACTCATACATGCACATAAATCTACAAACTTTACAAAGTCCTAAAGAATAAAAGAAGTGTATTATAAAGCACATGGACTCTATTACAGTGGAAATTTGAGAAACTCATGATTTTGAGTTATCAGATTACTTATTTTTTTCAAACAATACTACACTAATTCATTTAATTGACAAATATATTTTAATACATTTTAATGGATGCAGTGAATTTTTCACCATAACCTCAAAAAGTCTATGACTAGTGAAGTAACTTGGTGGTATAGTCTATAGAAGAATAACTTTATTTGACTCTGGTTTACTGAAAGCTAGGTGGCTTTATTTTGTAAGTCAAGTATTTATTTACATCTGTTCATACGCTTGGTAAAGTAAGTACTGACAATTCTTAAAATATCATGTGTATATTTATATACATACTTATATATATACTTTGTGCATATAAGATTCAAATCCCAAATTGCTCCAATTGAAGCTCCTTTGATTCAATGGTCTATATCAGATATTAAGTAATTTGTGGGGAAAAGGTCTGTGGATAAACCAAAATATAATGATATAACTGGAACATAAAGGGGAGAGATGATTATATTTAATTGTGATGTTTTAATTGAATGATATTTAATTATACAGAAATTAATGACTATACAATATAAAATTTCAGAATACTTAACAAACAGCACCGAAAAAACTCAAAAACATTGTACAGACTTAAAAGAAAAAATTTATACATTTATTTATTTTAAAAAGCCAAGATCATTCAGTATTTTTCACAAAAGAGAAACACCTATAATATGATTTATAACAATGTTGCATCATGAATTTTGAGATTTATGATGTTTCCTATATATCTAATTACACAGGATTATTTGTAATAGTCAATCAAAAATAAATATAAAGTTGTGAAAAAGGTGTTGTCATTGTTTGTGACTTAGAATAAAATTGTTAATTCTTATTTTCTATAATGTAAAATAGACTGGTTTCCTTTTTTTTCCTTCTCCCTAATAATTTTAGGCAGTTATTAGGTATCTCTCCTTTGAAACGCTATAGTGCATTAAAAACGTTTCTTTCTACAAAGTTTTCAGAGCTTACTTGACATTGCATTTAGTTATAAGCATGTTTTTTATTCTTATTCGATTTCAATATTCTTCAAGTTGGAAATTGTATCTTCTCCATCTATTAGTACTATAATGCCTTAGTTTGTTGGTAATTTTTCCCCTCAGATATTATCCTACCAGAATTTCTTAATTTTTCCCGAACAAAAAAGTTGATAATCAATTTATTAGTTGTCTTTGATGATAATAATGAGATTGTAATAAACTTAAACAAAAAGTTAACTCTTACAAGGATAGAGGGAGTTCACTAAATCAATGTGAAGTCCAAAGAAACTTTTGGTACCACAAAATAATCAGGAAGTTCCAGAGTCTGGAAAGCAGCAGATGTTTGATTTTCTTGCAAGTAACGGCAGATGAAACAACTCAGCAAACTCTGTTATTTTATGCTCCTTTACCCTATTCCTTCTTCCTTATGAAGAAGGTTTAAGAATCACACCCTGGGGATACATTAGCTGACTGTCCTAGTTTGAGTCATGTGCTTGCTCCTTGTCTAGGGGAGGAGAGGTCACCAGATTATCCACTTGAGAAGTCATTGGAACAATTATAAGACATTGTAGTGTATCTAATTCAAGAATGTGTAAAATAAATATTGGCCAGTAAAAAATAAATGTGTACACTTATAGTTAAATTACCAGAACAGTGTTCTTTTAGATTTTTTTATTCATGTTTATGCAATGTGCAGGATGTCATTGATTTCTTTGGCTCATATGCTTCCCCACTAAGGACTGTACCATGTTCTTCCACCAAATTTGGATATTGATTATTTCAAGGCAGAAGCCTGGAAGCAACTCTGATTTAAATTCTTTTAAGAGAGTATGTTTTTTTATCTCCCTGAGTATTTACAATAAATTTTTGCATGTTGTATCCTTTATTTAATGTAGGCATCAAATACATAACAAGAGAGATGCTAGAAAGAAAATGGAAAGTATCATGATAAAATAGAGAGAAAAATAATGTGTGGGGACCAAAACACGTGCCTAATATCCTAGTATTCTCCTCCAGTCTCCCTTCTGGGTCATCTAAACAACGCAAGTATTGGGAAGAGAACCAGAGAGTGAAAGAAATTACAAAGTAGCCAAAAGAGTTATTTGGAAAGTGTTTTGGTTAAGAGACATTATAATTTTTCTGTGTGTTTTGGGGCACATTGCCTTATTTTTCTTCCATTATTAATTTTTTCCTCGCTTTTATATGGGACAACCTTTTCTTTGGGCAGAACCTTTGAAGTTCTGGCCAAATAATGAATATAATCTCATTATTATAGTCAAAGAAAACTAAAAAAATTAATTAAATATCAACCTTTTTGTTCAGGAAAAATTGAGATAAACCAGAAGTTTTAAAAATGACTCCTGAGGTAAGAAAATTTAAGATACCTTCTTGGGATGTTTTAAAGACAGAATATAATAGTTCTATGTAGTCAAGCTCAGGGAAGAACGTAAGACAGTATAGATACTTCCTTGAATAGCACTTCTGTTCTATTTTAGACATTTAAATGTGGTAAAAGGAGTTCAGAAGAGTGATGTTTAAATACCCGTTAACCTCAACTTGACTCTATGATGTTTAAGACCAAATTTAGTTGGACTTTTTCCTTTCCCTTTTAATAGTCAATACTGTGCTGTTAGTTTTTTCTTTTTAGGAGGGCCCTATTATCCTCAAGATCAATCTATTTCATTTATACACATGGCAAACTTAGTGCCTACATTGTACTGGATTCTCAAAGAAAGCCTTACTGAATAAAAAGCCAGTGAGTTAAAAGTGTTCCCAACTGTGATCAATTTGGCCACTCTGGAGCCATTTTTGGTAGTCACAGCTGTCGGGATGGGGGAAGGCAGTGCTACTGGAATTAAATGAGTAGAGATCAGGGATGCTCAGAAATATTCTGTGATGAAGAGAACAGGCTCTTATACCAAACAAACAAAAATATTCAGCCCAAAATGTCATTAGTGATGAGGCTGAGAAACCCCAAGTTAAATAAAAAGAGAAAAAGGAATTAGGTGAGTTAAGATAAAATGGAAAGTTTCTGTAAAACTATAGTAACACCCTCTCCTGAATCCATCTGCATGCACATGCCTTTCACATGGAACTTATCAAAATATTCTGCAATTATTTGATAACACATGGTTACACTCTTTTTGACTGTGTCCTTTAAAGTCAAGGGCTCAATCCTGTTTATCTCTACTCCTGTCACTGCCTTCTGGCCTCTGTTCCCGACATTCCCTCCATCTAAAATGTTCTTAACTCCAACTTATCTCTCTAGTTATTGCCGGCAAACATACATCAAAGAAATATTTATTTCCATACTTGGGAATGTAGGAGCTTAGACTTATTAGAAAAGATACACTAGACTATATGTTCTTCAAAACCTTAAAGGAAAGGACTGTGTTTTTCTTATTGTTGTGCATCCTTCTCGCCCTAACACACTAAATGATTTTTAAAATTGTATCATGGTAAATGATTTATAGATTCTTCAAACAGTCCTATTACAGAGAACTTTTTAAATGCTTGGAATATCAGATTTATATTTATTAATTTCCTGGTACCAAGAGACTGAAGTCAGTTCCTTGCTTTAAAAACATACAAACAATTTATTATGCTGTTTTTCCTTTAAGACTATTTTTCTTTATGCTTTACAGGTAAATTAATAATGGAAGCATTATGACTTCCACATAGTAGGTGATATGGTTTGTCTCTGTGTCCCCACCCAAATCTCATCATGAACTGTAATCCCGATGTATGGAGGGAGGAAGCTAGTGGGAGGTGATCAGATCATGGGGCCAGTTTTCCCCATTGTGTTCTCATGACAGTGAGTTCTCACAAAATCTGATGGTTTTATAAGGGGTCTTCCCCCCTCACTCTCTCTTTCCTGCTGTCTTGTGAAGAAGGTACTTGCTTCTCCCTCCCCTTCCACCATGATTGTAAGTTTCCTGACGCCTCCCCAGCCACACAGAACTGTGAGTCAATTAAATCTCTTTTCTTTAAAAATTACTGAGTCTCAGGTACTTCTTTATAGCAGTGTGAAAACAGACTAATACAGTAGGTATTCAATAAACGCTAAATTAAATTGTATTTGTTACCACTTCACTACCCCTAAGTTTTCACTTAAATAAAATAAATCGTTCTATTTTATCGCTAAATCAAATGAGGTAACACATTTTTAAGCATTGAAAAATCATAATAAAAGGCAGCATGTTGTTTCAATTAAAAGCAATATATTAAAGGTAACAGATTTCTCTAAAAAGTTTAATTTGGGAAAATATTGACTCTGAAACCATTTTGTAATTTGATGGGCTATTTGGAAACATCTTGAGGATTCTGGGTTTTTATATTATTATTAATTTCCTCTATGTTCCTCTGTTCCAGTTTGTATTCTGGATAATATCTGGCTCTATAGGCAAATTATCTGAGATAAATGCTTAAGCTGGTCTTATTAAGGGGTTTATAGATACATATTTTGAAATATACAGGTAGAAATACATATTTTTACTACAGATAGAATAATTTGATTTGTATATTTTTAAGTTATTCACTAAAAACATAAAATCAAATTTGAGAGAAAAGAGAGAAAATATGTTATATTGTGTCCACTGGACAGAATTAACAGGAATAAAATATATTTACAAAATATTTAGAAAATAAATTATTAAGTATATTAGGATGAGAAGCTCACTGACTGTTACTTCTCAGCTTTTGCTCTTCAGAGATTATATTTAGATACATTTATATATACTATTTATTTTCGGTGGTTAGGCAGAAAGATAGATTGAATCTTTTGTGGTTTATTTCAATAGTTTTCTAATTTAGCTTTGACATTGAGTTAATTAGACTCTGGATGATGTTAATTGCTTGATCTAAAACATATATTTTGTGTATGTGTTTGACTGAAAGGTTAATAATGGAATTAAGTAAATAATTGCATGTTACTACTGGCTTTAACATCTGACATTCATATCTCCTTTTTTTTTTTTTTTTTTTTTTCTGAGACACAGTCTTGCTCTGTTGCCCAGGCTGGAGTGCAGTGGCAAAATCTCAGCTCACTGCTCACTGCAACCTCCGCCTCCCGGGTTCACCCAATTCTCCTGCTTCGGTCTCCCAAGTAGCTGGGATTATAGGTGCCCACTACCACACCTGTCTAATTTTTATATTTTTAGTAGAGTCGGGGTTTCACTGTGTTATCCAGGCAGGTCTCAAACTCCTGACCTCAGGTGATCTGACCACTTCGGCCTACCAAAGTGCTGGGATTACGAACGTGAGCCACCGTGCCCAGTCCATATTTGTATAATACATAATAATTGATTTTTGGCTAAGTCTTTTCATGAAGAAAATGACAATATTGACACTTTGTCATTCCTCAGTATCTGTGGGGGATTGGTCCTAGGACCCCCTTCTGATAACAGAATCCACAGATGCTCAAGCCCCTGATAAAAAACAGCCATAGTACTTGCATATAACCTACAAATATCTTCCCATATAAATCATCTCCAGATAACTTATAGTACCTAATACAATGTAAATGCTACATAAATAGTTGTATACTATACTGTTTAAGGAACAATAACAAAATATTCTGTGCATGTTCCTTACTGACAAAATTGTCCATTTCTTTTCTGAATATTTTCCATCTCTAGTTGGCTGGATTCATGAATGCAGAACCCATGGATACAGAAGGCCAACTGTATAGTGATGAGGAAATAATCAGAAAAAAGCATCAGTAATATTCTAAGTATTACTTCAATTTTGGTTTTGAATCCATTTTAACATTTTTTCCTCCTGGAAAGATTTTATGGACTTAATTTATCTGCAAATTGTAATCACCAAAATAGGAGTTAAGGATGCAAAATTGTTTGTTTTCACTGGTACTGGCAACATTTTGTTATACCTGAGTTCAAACGAATACATTTAAAAGCCTCCGCAACCCAATGATTGTGACTTTTAACTCATTCAGTTTCTATGAGAAAACAGACACTATTTTAAATCACTTTTATTTATTAAACCCTAGCTTTCTACAAAAAGCAGCTACTACGCTATTACAGGACTCATAATGATCAACAAAACTGTTGTAATTGTAATCTGGGCAATAAAAATTTAAGTGTAAACTTTAAAAGTGGAGCCCAGGTCTCACCTGATAATAGCACATGTATGCTGTGTGACCTTATACAGCTTACTTACTAGTTTCTTATTTATAACATGATAGTAATTTTACATAAATAACTAGATTAAATAGGCAAATGCAGGCAAGGTATTGAGTACATGGTACCTTTACTATTTCATATATGCCTTAGAGATTCCTGGGTCTTAAGGCAGGAGGGAGAAAACATTAGTGACATTATCACTATTATTAGAAGGAAGAAAAATACCAATAGCATGAAATTGAAACAAAATTTCCTAGCACTGAATTTTAAAAGAAAATGGTTTTCATATGAGATATTTTACAGGGCTATAGTATACATCAAATAATGTAGTGGAAAATACATAATTTTAGTGCAAATAATTTTACTAAATCATAATGAAATACTATTGGAAAACATATGAAAAGTACTGTATCTTATTAAATATACATACTTTTATTTACACAGACAACAAATTAATTGAAAATTTATTACAAAAAGCAACGGTTCAAGAAAATCAGATAGTATATGTTATTTGACCTAAGACTATTCCATTGCTACTACAAGCCTAGTAGAAATTATTGTACACTGAATTGCAGGATCACAGCTGAAAAAGACAAAATTACTATGTCTGAATAGACCATTAAATCACCTCTGAATTCTTTGACATATAATTAGAAATAAAAGTATATTTATGCCCCAAAACTAATGTTTTGTTTAAATAAAAATAATGAATAAATGTAGTAAAACAAATAAACAAGCTAACAGAAAAACAATCTAAGATGCAAAAAAGATTGTATCATGGAAATGCAGTTTGCTAAGTACTCAAAAAGATACATGGCCTGTTATTATTGTCACATGGGCAGTTTTGAATTTTCGTATATCCACCTAAAGACAGACATACACACAACAAATATTAACACTATGTTCTTTTCTATTTTCCTGGGACTATAAAGGAGCTGTTTCTAAAAGATTAGAGAAGAAACCATCAAAAAGAAAAGAACAAACTGACACGATTTGGATGTTTGTCTCCTCTACATGTCATGATGAAATGCAATCCCTAGTATTGGAAGTAGGGCCTGGTGGGAGGTGTTTTGATTATGGGGGTGAACCCCTCATGAATGGCTTAGCACCATCCCCTTGGTGACAAAAGAGTTCTCACTCTGAGTTCTCAAGAGATCTGCTTGTTGGAAAGTGTGTGGCACCTCCCCTCCCTCTTGCTCCTGCTCTGGCCACGTGATGCACTGATTCTTCCTTCACTTTCCACCATGACTGGAAGCTTCCTGAGGCCCTAACCAGGAGCAGATGCCAGCACCACACTTCCTGTACAGCCTGTAGAACCATGAGCCAAAACAAAATATCCTTTCTTTATAAATTACCCAGCCTCAGACATTCCTTTATAGCAATGTAAAAATGGCCCAATACACAAACCAAATATGGTTTGCCATATTTAATGGAAGGAATGGAAGGTGCATTACTCTTTCTTGAATAGTTTCTCTACATTAGACATTTTACTTATAATATTTCTTTAAGAACCTTGCAAAAATCCATGAAATAGGTATCGGCATTTCTGCTTTGTAGATAAAGAAACCAAGACTCAAGAAGATTAAGGAACTAGTCAACTTTTATACAGAAAAGGGAGGCTTCATTCCCAGGCATGATTAAAATTCATGGCCAGGTTTCTCTCCCTAGTAAGAACAAGATTTGTAATAACAGCAAAGTTAACTTCTGTTAGACACTCTTGTTCAGCTTCTAGCATACGGGCAAGCAAATAGCAGCACTGAATAAAGAATTATTGAATAAAATCATATGTCTGTTTCAAAAGGCAGACAAGTACAGTGGCCCCTTCTATGTTTGGATATCATCCGAAGAGTTACTACAAATTATTTAAAGGATTAATAAATGTTAATGACTCATTGAAAGACGAGAAAAAAAATTGCTTTTCAAACAATGTGCTAAAGTATTTAATGCTGCTCAAATAGGCGCCTCTGTCCTTTAATGTAATACACACACACACACACACACACACACACACACACAGGTATCACCTTAGCTTCCTGTTGGTTCTATAATAGATTACTGCAAAGTTAGTGGTTTAAAACAACACATGTGTATTACTGTATGGTTTGTAGGTCCAAGTGGGTCTCACTGGGCTAAAATCAAGATGTAGCAGGTCTGCATTTCTTTCTGGAGCCTCTAGGGCTGTATCTGTTTTTGTCTTTTCTAACTTCTAGAGAGTGCCTGCTTGCATTTTTTAGCTTAGTGTCCTTTCATCAATGAAATATGGCAATGGCCAGTGGAATCTTCTGTTGCGTCACTCTGACACCGACTGTCCTGCCCTCTTTCACTTATAAGGATGCTTGTAATTGCACTGAGTCCACGCAGATAGTCCAGAATAATTGCCCTATATTAAATCCTTCATCTGATCACATCTGGGAAGAGCTTTTTCTTATGTAAATTAACATCTTCCCAAATTTCAGAGATTAGGGCATAGATGTCTCAAGAGATGGGGTACATCATTCTGCCACAAGAGGCATATTATTGTGCTCTTTTGAATGTAAAATTCTAGGAATATACTATATTTCAAAATCAGAAATGTATTAGGATGTTTCTAAATGACAAATTTAGGAAAAACGAAATTCTGTTTTAATATAAATATGGGAGCTCTGAAGCTCTTTTTATATACAAACAATATCACTGACAGGAAGCTTTAAGGGTAATACTTATCATTGAGAAGTTTCTGGACTAAGGGTTTTCTGTGTATTATTTCAATTTACTCCTATAATAACACTGTACATTTTATTGATTATTCACATTTTATCAAAGAAGATAATGAGACTCAGAGGAATTAAATGTCTAAAATTACTCAACTAGGAGACGGCAGAAATAAGATTCAAACCGAAACTGCAACAACCTATACATGTAACTATTTCACTTTATGGGCTTCAATTTAAGTCAGTTACGAAACCTGAAGTAGGCCGGATGTCATGGCTCACACCTGTAATCCTAGCACTTTGGAGGCCAAGGCAGGTGTATCACCTGAGTTCATGAGTTCAAGACCAGCCTGACCAACATGACGAAAGCTCATCTCTACTAAAAATACAAAAATTAGCCAGGCGTGGTGGCGTGTGCCTATAATCCCAGCTACTCGGGAGACTGAGGCAAGAGAATCACTTGAACTCGGGAGGCAGAGGTTGCAGTGAAGCCGAGATTGTGCCATTTCACTCCAATCTGGGCGAAAGAGTGAGTGAAAAGGATTACTCTGTGTAATCCTTGAATAATGCTAAAATTTGTGATTTACGGGAACTGTGGAGCAGGGCAGTTTATTTCTATAGCCCAAAAAAAAAAGTTATTTGTATTTAGGTATTAGATATTTAGATATATACTTCCATGCTCAGGATCACAAGAAAAATTAACATTTCACTGGGAAATTTTGAAAAATTTCTAAGTTTTCATAAATACCCAGGAAACTGTGACTACAGATTGCTAGAATGGGACCAGGGAAAGCAATCTACTTCTTTTTTTTTTTTTTTTGAGACAGAGTTTCACTCTTGTTGCCCAGGCTGGAGTGAAATGGTACAATCTCAGCTCACTGCAATTCTGCCTCCCGGGTTCAAGCAATTCTCCTGCCTCAGCCTCCCAAGAAGCTGGGATTACAGGCATGCACCACCATGCCTAGCTAATTTTGTATTTTCAGTAGAGACAGGGTTTCTCCATGTTGGTCAGGCTGGTCTCAAACTCCTGACCTCAAGGTGATCTGCTGGCCTTGGCCTCCCAAAATGCTGGGATTACAGGTGTGAGCCACAGTGCCTGGCCAAGCAAACCTACTTTTAAACTGCAACAGGAAAATAATTCAAGGAATATGTAGATAATCTGGTTGGAACTAAAACTTCCCAGTGGAAGTGTTTCTATATACCTTTACTTGAAAATATCCCTTTCGTTCACCTCATGACAGCTTGAGGCAAAGTGAACACAGTATGGATGCAAAATGAGAAATCACATTTCTACAAAGTTGAGTGCTTTTTGATCTTGAACAAGGCAGTTGAATACAAGGGCCTGCTTTCTCACATATAAACCATAGACAAGCAATAATATTACCTTGATGATTAAATGTCATAATAAATAGGTGTATGTTTATAATCACCATATACACCTATAAAACATTAGAGTTGTCTATAAAAACTGAAAAGTATTACGGCATATATTCTGTTTTAAAAAAATTTGCATATTTTAATTAAAATAGTGAACAAATCATGTGCAAGTACATGTAAGTGTATGCATACATACTATATAAGTATATATTAGGATATTACAATATAATTGAAAAAGATATATAATTTTTTTAAGAAATCAAAATTATGATTGACAGATTATTTTAATTTTCTTCTTTAGATATTTTATTTTTTTAATATATGATAGGTACTACTTTTCTTATTTAAAATAGTTAACGGTAATATCATAATGGAACACTCGAGGCAGAAAGAAAACAGAAGTCATAAACCATAATGTACACAAAAATCTTGAACTTCATTTGTTCCATTCTATGCCTTCTGTAAAATATCATCATCTCTTTCATCTAAAGAACCTGTGGAGATACTGTGTGCAAATCTTCATTTTTTTTCCTGCATCAACAAGCCCTGACTTAAGTTGGTAAAGTATGCATTTTTTTCCTCCAAAAATAACAATTTTCTTCCTTGCTTATAAGAATATATTTCTCCAGGTATATTATTTGATTCACTTTAAAGATTCAACAAGGAAGCAATGAATAAAGAAAGAAGTGACCTTGTAAAACACAATCTAATTATTATCTATATATCTTTGCTGTGTTCATTAGTCACATGGTATATAACATATTAAATAATTCATTTTATGCAGAAATTTTTGAAGTAATGTAAGTGGAAGCAATTTACAACTGCTTAATGTAATGAACATTCTAAATTGAGTTTTTGGAAACTGCTTAATTAATACTTGTAAAATAGGGGTTTATAGTTTTTGCAATATGTCATTAAGTCCAAGCATTATCTTTAATCTTCTCCCAAACTACTGAGAGGAGAAAATAGTTTTTGAAGCAACATACATTGATGAACCTTCAAAAGTTGAAGTAATCAGCTATTTACATCTATGAACCCCAGTCACAGTATAAATGGAAATTAAAATTCCATTATAATATAAAGTAAAAATTTAGCTCTATAACTTTCAAGTAATATACCACCCGTCTACATCAACCCCTATACTGCTTACCAAGCACTCCATTCAACCACATTTCAGCCCTAATAAGAAACTTTTTTGATTTGCCTAAGCAATATCACTTCCTCCTTTATTTTGACCACAGAAGTCCATGTTTCCTCTTTGAGTTACTATTACCTCCACATTCCATGTGACCTTAATAGAAATGCCAACTACTATACTCTTCACTTTACCCATGGCTAAGGATACATGTGACTCAAGCCAGGCCAATAAGGTTCTCTCACCTTCAGATGTGTGATTCTTGAACTGACTGCCGGTTGCTTGAAGGTCATTGACCCCAATTCTCTTAATGGCACTGCCCAAAAAAAGAATTGCTACTTGAGTTTCTGCCTAAGATTGCTGAAGCCTCTCCATGCTTTTGTCTTTCTTTAGACCCTATTCAGGTTCTCTCTTGCTTGTACAAGCCACCAAGTATTCTTCCGATATGATTCCCATAGTAGTAGCCAGTCAGAAGTGGTTTCTGCTGTTTCCAACTTACTAATCATTCCAAAAACAGTTTGGAATGACCAATGTAGTCCATAGCAAAGAATGGACGCTTTATCTCCTTATCTACAGAAAAGATATTGAATTTTTTCTTCCCCAAAACATTATGAAATGTAGATTTTCATTTTGTGTTGAAAAATTTAATCATTAAATTTTAGTATATTTTCTTTTTTAACATCATGATTATATTAATATTTTTTTGAAAAAAGTTGTCTGTAGTTTTGTATATATATTATCTAGTTGTCAATCAAGATGGGGTATTCAAATCTAATGCCCTCAAACAATGGCCTGGCTGCTTTCTAACATATCACAGCCTACAATAACTGGTAATACAGAGAATTCACAGGAAAACATGAAGTATCTCTCTATACACTTATCTAAAGGAGTAGATGATGCATATGAATATTTAGTATGTGCTTACTACATATAATTTTGTGTGGCTCAAACATTTCACAGTTAGTAGTAGTAGCAATAAAAAATATCTTTCTATAGAATATTTCTTACATTACATTAAGTACTTTTCAGATATGATTGTCCTTAAAATTCTCAAACACCCTATAAGGTGTAGACACGATTACCTTAATAGAAAGTTGAAGATTATTAATAGAAAGTTGAAGATTATTAGAGAGTGTGTAAAGGTCAAAACTGGGTATGGAATTCAGATCTGATGCCAAAATCATGGATCTAAAGCAATTTATTATATAAAATTTTTACATACCTACCTTTTCTCTGCTGTTCTACTAAGGCAATTTTAAATGGGAACAATTTAATGGTTTAATAATCTGAATTAGGGTCGGGCACGGTGACTCATGCCTGTAATCCCAGCACTTTGGGAGTCCAAGGTGGGTAGATCACGAGATCAAGAGTTCAAGACAAGCCTGACCAATATGGTAAAACCCTGTCTTTAAAAAATAAATAAAAATTAAAAAAGTAATAATCTGAATTATATAGAATTTCCCCTATTATAGATTTTTAATAAATTTTCTCCCTTACTGTTTGTCCTTTAAACTCATGCATATCTGAGCATTTATGAAGTATCATCAAATAGGGATCATCAATAAGATAAGCTGAACCACTAAACTGGTTAGAATATCCAACTTTCTTGTGTATTTCAATAAAACATAAATATAGCAATCTCCATTAAAGAATCTTGATGGCAAGCATATGCTGTAAGTAAATAACTGGTAACAGACTTTCAAAATTGAAAATGACAGGATTTAAAATAATGATTTCCTCTAAATTACTTGTCAGTAATTATTTTAAAGATATTACATGGGGGACTAACTAGGTACAAGATACCAAGAGGGATAAAAACCGGAACAAGATTGATTAATTGAACCTAGAAAAGTTCCTGGGAATACAAAATGAATTAGATTGGGAAGAACTGACTACTAGACTTGTGTTTTGAATAATGGTTAAAAAGAATGACAAGCTAAATTTATGTTTCTTATCTCTGAATCATAAAATTCTCAATTTCTGCTTTTGCACTGAAGTAATGTGTAAATTAAATTGAAATACATGCCTTATAAAAATGTAAGCATTGACAAAATTAGGGAGTATTTAGAAAAAATTAAATTTTAAATTGTCATGGAGCTAAAACCAAGACATCTTTTACCTACTTAATTTTCCTGTTTTCTTCCACATACAAGCCTTTTGTTACTAGCTTCAGTGATTGTAAGGCCCACATTAACTGTTAGCCAAGACACTTTCTTTAGTCATAATTTTTTTTTTGGAATATCTGCAACATTTGATGTTTCAGCTATTTTCTACTTTTCCTGAAACCCTCTTCTCCTTTGGCTACCAGGTCATCACTGCATAAATTGTACTCTTTTTTTCCACTGGGCTCTTCAATGGCTATTCTTTTCCCTCATTCACTCAATGGAAGAGCTTTCCTGAAACTCAGTTTTCCATTTTTCTCTCTTGAATAACAGAATGGGGGTAGCCAATGCCTACACCCATAATCAGTAGTCAAGAACTAATGCGCTTTACAAGAAAATTCTGATAATTTCCTTCATATTTATGATTGCTAAGCCACATTTTATGCTTATATTATTCATGTAGTTGCATCTGTCTTCTATTTCTAGAAATGTTGTTATTTCTGTAACCGAAGTCACTTAATAAATTCCAATTCTTCTGTGCATAGCTTCATTTGCATTCAATAAGGCTTAGTGTTTCTCCATTGAAATACGAGTTTTTCTAAAGGAAGAGGCTTAGAGTGACTATTATGTCATTCTGGGGCCTCATTATCAGTCAGTGATTAATAAATACTCTCTGAAAAATGTAAATTTGAAAAAAATATTTGGCATTCAATGAATGATCTCATTGTGAATCCCAATTTAAATTTGGACTAAAAAGGCTTAGAAAAAAATCTAAATTATTTACTATATTAATTATGAATATGCTTCCAAGAACAAAGAAAACTGTATCTTCTGTCTTTAGTTACAGGCTTATTCTTAGGTATAAGAAAGAGAACTAAAGGAGAACTATTTTATGTATTCCTAGTTACTTAAATATTTCAATTTTGATTGCCCATGGAAGCAATATAAAATGTTTCCCTCATGAAATATATTTTTCCCATGTTATACATGTAGAAATATAATCTTTTTCTATTTTGGAAAGTTTGATTATGTATCATTGTCATCAGTCAGCACACCAATTTGAGATCAATGGAAGAGCATCACTTCAATGCATTTGATTTAACCATTTTAAAAATCATATTTCCAAGGAAAACTATTTTGTACAATGCAATTTTTTCTTGGATAGACAGTTTTATGCCATGAGTCCACTGGAATACATTTTGATTTCATTGAAAATAGAATGTTTTCAACCATATATTTATATAAGATGACTAGAATTTCTAAAAGAAAAAATATTGTTAATTATTACATTAATTTTCATACTCTGTTCTCCATATTTTAAAGTAATAAATTATTAATATAGTTTCTAAAACTGTGTCCATATATTTATAGCATAAATATAAGGCTATGATCATTTCTGGGATTTGGGGACTAAAAAATAACACATGACAGACTACAACATTGTTACCTCAGTTATAGCAAGGATGCTTTTTTAAGTCAGTCAATCATAAGTAAAGAGTCATTAGCATTATTTGTCAGAGATCTTGTGTTTGAAATCACAAAAGTAAAAAAAAAAAATGAAATGCATTATAAGCTTGTACCCTACAGCTAAAACATAAAAAAATCAATAGCATTTTAACTGTTTGACCACCAGTTTAAGGTTTATTTTAATTGTCTTGTCATTTATTCCTGATTGAAAGTCTAGTTATTGAATCAAAACACAATGACATATTTATAGAAAGCTATGGCTTTCTTTTTTCATGTTTCAAGATAATTATAATTTTAATATAAAGCAAAAATTACCACTTCAATTATGGAGTTACATAAATTAATCGTTTCTGTAAAGTTGCATGTTACTGCTTTTTCTCTATGTAAAAATAAAATAATGGGAATGACTCAGTGGCAAAAATATTAACATGAGTTTCTATAGATATTCTGGGCACAGGCTTTTGAAGCTTCTTTGGGACGAAATAACATTATATCCTAAAATCCCAGGAGAGTTTGAGTTGTTCTGTAGAGAAAGAGACTATGGATAGGGAGAAAAGATGACTCATAATTTTGAAGTAACATATTAGAAACAGCAATGCATTCACATTTGTCTTTCCTTTTGAAACTAGCCCAATAGTTGTTTTCAGATAAACATAGAAATTGGCCCTTCTGCTGTTAAAGCTCACCACTTGTATTTGTTTTATTTGAGTTCCTTCCTCAGGAAAGGAGGATCTTCAGGCCTCTCAAAAAAATGTATCAAATAACTAAAACTAACCGGATCACTGCACCAGAGGCCTCCTTGCTCCTTGCCCGTTTCTGTTTCTTTACACTATTACATTTCTTCCCTGCTATATAAACCCCCTACTTTTAGTCAATCAGGGAGATGGGTTTGAAACTGAGCGCCCATCTCCTCAGCTGCAATGCCCGATTAAAGCCTTATTCCTTGGCAATACTTGTCTCAGTGATTGGCTTTCTGTGTAGTAAGCAGTAGGACCTAGATGTCTCAGTAACCTTTGCAGATCTGGTGTCTCAGTAACACTTTGTAAAATGAAAATAATTACTTGATCAAATTATTGGTCAATATTGAAGTAAAGAAAGAAAATATTGGCTGGGTGCGGTGGCTCATGCCTGTAATCCCAGCACTTTGGGAGGTTGAGGTGGATAGATCACCTGAGGTCAGGAGTTCGAGACCAGGCTGGCCAACATGATGAAACCCCGTCGCTACTAAAAATACAAAAATTAGTTGGGTGTGGTGGCAGACACCTGTAATCCCAGCAACTCAGGAGGCTGAGGTAGGAGAATTGCTTGAACTCTGGAGGCAGAGGTTGCCGTGAGCTGAGATCAGGCTACTGCACTCCAGCCTGGATGATAAGAGTGAAACTCTGTCTCAAAAAAAAAAAAAAAAAAAAGAGAGAAAGAAAGAAAATATAGATGCCTAACAGAATGAGACAGGCAGAAAAGATAAAAAGTAGAGTCTAGAGGACCAGAAAGTTTGTGGTGAAGGACGAATGAAAAAATCAACACTTAATTTCTAGCTGAATTGAATAGGGAAAAAACCCCAAAGCTTTTCAGAGTCCCTACAATTTCTAGTACTGGGAGAAAGCTCCTAAGCACATTTCCATGATTAAAACAGTGTACTGCCTCCATCTGTAGTAATGACTAACCTACTGTCATGAAAGGGCTGCAAATCCAGGTGTGGTGAGATGGGGGGAGGCAGAACTGGGGCTTAGTTGGCAGTCAGCCATTAGGTAGGTTGTATGAGTAGTATGTATGCTGCAAATCTGCATACTGTTAGGTTGATATTTAAAACCCTTCACAATCGGGAATTAATTTTCCAGACTCACTCATGCATTGGACAAATCTTTATTGAGTATATCCTTTATATGCCATGCATTTTAGGCTATTGGGATGTATCAATAAAACAGATAAAAACTTCTGTTTTTTGTGCAGACTAAACTCATTTTAACTATATCTACTACATTCTGTTCTACAGTCTCACTGAAATAGTATGCTGAATATGAACATATGGAATATAATTATAAAAGTGTATTATACTATCTCTTTTATCCTGTGAATATGGGCTAGTATTTTTCCTGCTGTTGAATAAAAGCTCAAGAACTTTTACAATTAAAAAAATTTTGTGAATAGAAAGTACTATGATGAAGATAATTTTAAAAAGCATTTTAATGTGATTCTCTAGATCAATATATTAATCTAATACTTCCAATTTCATTTAGAGGTAAAACTTTTTCTCCTTCCCCAGTTTAGATATTTTAATGGAAGTTCCTCTACCTTTGGGGAAGAGGCTGTAAGAGATTTCTTTTTTCCTTTTTCTTTGTTAACCACCCCCTCCTTCATTCATGAGCAGTTGATATTTTAACATTCAGACTTCTATCATCTGACCTTGGAGATTACGAGGGAAAGACAGATAAGGTAGGTAGCAAAGTTCCTACTTAAATATCACTCTTGTGAAATATTTGAATACACTTTGGGTCAGACCTGGGTTTAAAACAGACATGGCCAATGGAAGCATTTTCAGCACTGGTACGCTTTCCTGCAGTAATCTCAGTTATTTCCAGCTTGTCATTTTAATAGGAATTCAGCAGTCTATCTCCAGTTTTTGCCTTTGAAGTTTTGCCTTTTGCATCACTCCTTCAGGTAATCCTACCAAACAGGATTTAAGAAAACTGGCATTCACATGTATTCCAATTCTGGTCCTTTGGATTGGTTTTGGTGTAATTATGCAGGCAAAGAACATCTGTAGAAGCACAGGCCTATCTAGATGTAGCTGTAATATAATGTAACACTCCAGTCATTGCAATCACTCGTTGCTTTCTCTACATTTATCTGATAGGTGTCAAACATGGATCTGCTGTGCTAGGCTATCATAAGGACATAGTGTTTTTTACTGTAGTTACCAATATTAAACTTGAAAAGAGAAAGTAGGTATTTCCGCAGCCCTTGATTTTTGGATAAAGTACATTGCTGAAGTGAATTCAAGTACACCTTTACAATAACCCTCCCCCACAAAAGAAATATTCATACAAAATCACTTTTCAATTTCAATCTGCTTAATCATTTTCAATTCTCTGTGAGAGTAATGGTGCTCAGAGTGGTAAACTCTGTTACAGAAACACCAGGGTTTTGGTCTAGGTTCTGCTCCTTGCCATACAGAAAGACAGTCACTGAGACAGGAAGTATTGCTAGGAAAGAAGGTTTTAACCTAATTGGGCGCTGCAGCTGAGGACATGGGAGATCAGTCTCATGCAGACAGATCCCCCATGCTCTGAGGCTGTCTTCACCATATTGAGTGCTCACAAGATCTGGCTGTTTAAAATTGTGTGGTACCTTCCCCCCCACCGCTCTCTCTCTCCCTTGCTACTGCTTTTACCACGTGATGTGCCTGCTCTCCCTTTGACTTCCACCATGATTGTAAGCTTCCCAAGGTCTCCATAGAATCAGAGCCGATGCCAACACCATGCTTCCTGTAAAGCTTACAAAACCATGAGCCAATGAAACGTCTTGTTTTATAAATCACCCAGTCTCAGGTATTTCTTTATAGTCATGTGAGAACACTCTAATATAAAGAGATCAGCGAGAAAGTGATAAAAAGATAAGAGAAGATTCATCACTTGGGTAGTAGATGTCTCCCAGTGAGACAGAGGAGGGATGGAGCTTGGCTTCAGATTACCTCCACTAGCGCATTCTTTCTCCCAGTCACACTAATCACAGGACCTTGCACCACCTGGCAACATCACCCCACTCATGCCATCCCCACTGACCACAAGAGATTGCAAGCTGTAAGTTACCTAGAGAAACCGAGATGAGGGCCATTCCACCATACATCTTACTCAAAGAGTTGGCCCCCAATACCCACATGCATAGCAGGCTAAAGAAATGACTGCTTCTGACCCCTAGATTCATTATAATACTAAAAATCATACGCAGTGGGGGAGATGCAACATGTTAATGAGACATGTGACATAGGAAGAAGCATGTTATCAAACTGTACAAGTGCTGGAAATTCCTCATCTCTACATGCCTTGATGTCACTCCCTTCATGGCTAGGCCCCTTAAAATTACTCTCTGGGCTGTCTCCATGGAGGCAGCAAGGGGAGGCCTTCTCTTCGGGGCTGCTTTCCTTATGCTCCAGCAGAAGCTCCAATAATGCCTGGAGTCTCGGAAACTTTCTTAGCCTTGTGTCAGCTTCTATTGCATGAGAGCATAAAAACTTGTGCCCAGTCACACTAGAATAGATGCTAAATGAATAAAAAATAATAAAAGCTAGAGTCCAAATAAAAAAAAAAGTTCCTTAAATAAGATTTGACCAGCTATACATTTATACAGCAAACGACCTAGAATTATCAAAATGGGAAAATATTTTGACAAAAATCCTGAACGCTAAGGAAAAATAAAGGCAATTATTTGGAAATTCAGAAATAAGACCAGTTTGTCATTACACATTTTTTATAGTAATGCTTCACAGAATAAGAAAAGGAAGGAAAATTTTAATTAAGAAAAAGAAAAAGAGTCGAGTTATCCAGTCAAATTGATCTTCAATGTTAAATGCCTCAGATAGGCTTTTCTTAATGCACAGAAACACAGGAAATAGTGCTCTACAATCCTACTTTGAGGACTGTACTTGGGAATGGGCTACCAAGAGCTAAATGACTGAATGGCTTATTGATATTAAGAGGTATAAAACAATATTACTTTCAATGAGATGTATGGGAAAATAAAAGGAATAAAGCAGAAACATTGCTCACAACAGGAAAGATGCGAACAGTGCAAAAAAACAAAAAAGGTAGGTGTACCGTATAATGTAAATGTAAGCATTAGAACAAATGTGGACAAACGACAGCCCTTTGGTCAAATCCAGCCCACAGAAGCCTTTTTCAGTAAAACAAGTTTTATGGGAGCATAAGCAAACCTTTTTTTTTTTTTCTTTTTTTTGAGACGGAGTCTTGCTCTGTCACCAGGCTCCAGGCTGGAGTGCAGGGGCGCGATCTCGGCTCACTGCAACCTCTGCCTCCTGGGTTCAAGCAATTCTCCTGCCTCAGCCTCCCGGGTAGCTGGGACTACAGGCACACGCCACCACGCCCAGCCAATTTTTGTATTTTTAGTAGAGACGGGGTTTCACCATGTTGGCCAGGATGGTCTCGATCTCTTGACCTCGTGATCCGCCCGCCTCAGCCTCCCAAAGTGCTGGGATTACAGGCGTGAGCCACCGCGCCCGGCTGCAGACTCTTTTTTAAATATATCATCTCTGTTTTTAAGCTACAACAGAGTAGAGTAGGTGCGACAGAGACCTTGAAAACCAAATATATTTGTCATCTCAGTATTCTCATTTTGAGTATGACAGTGAATCAACTTATTATTTTGAAAATAAATAATAAAAGAATTGAACTTTTTCCTTGTTTTTCCTATAGGTCCTGGACCTCAGAGTAACTGAATATTTGCTACGGGGAAGTTTTTCTTTACAGAAATATTTCAGCTAATGAATACAGAAGTAATAAAAAGAAAAAATTAATAGACTTAGTGTCTATTGATGGTTGCTACTATATAAGAAAAAGAATATCAAAGAGATTTAATATTTAAGGGAGGAGTGAATGTCACTTATGATTTATTTGTTTAAAAACAAAACCAAAAATAAACTAGATATGATCAAGCCTCCAGATCGAACAACTTATTTACTGGAAATAAAGGAAGCAGAAAGAATATGAAATGACCACTTGGAGAGACAGTCATCAATTCAGGCTTCAGAAATGTAATTTCTTGCACAAATAAATATCAAGGTGACTAAAAGAGGGTGGTAGTGGTGAAACCTACAGATTAAAAAACACTTAACTGACCCATCAACCAACTGCAATGTACAGACCTTATTTGGATTCTGATATAAATAAAGGTCTAATACGAACTGGATATGCTTAATATGAACTGAGTATGTTTAATACCAACTGGATATATGCGAGTATCAAAAATTTATTACTTTTTGCAGAAGTAATAATGATATTTTAATTAAGTTTTAAGAGTCCTTAAGATATACATAACAAAATATTTACAGGTTGAATGTTATGACTCTGGCCTGCTTCAGAATAATGCAATAGTGGGTAGTTGAGAGCACAGATGAAAGACCATTTCCCAGGGCATGATTATGTTGAGTTGGGTAATTGATACATGGAGGTTCACTGTAATAGTCTCTGTAATTTTTGTATGTTTGAAATGTTCCAACTAAAAGGTTAAAATATTTAAGTATTCCTAGTATTGGACTTATGAAATGAGCTCTAAAATTTTACATTTTAATTATGAATTCACATCTCAATTTTAAATCTAATCACATCATGGTTGCAAAATTATTTACTTTGAAAATAATTTCATTAACAAATTTTTGGTAAAGAATTAACAATAAAATACTTCTTTAATAAATTAAATTTCTTATTTTTATTATCTTTATTCAAACAATATGTGGCAGGGGAACTAATTCTGAAGCAGAGATAAATATTTAGCTAATTAATTAACCTTAATTTACATAATGGTCTTATTTGCATAGCAAATAGGCTGGGGATTGACTATAGGCTATTAACAGTTATTAATGAATGAAATCAAATTAGAAATGTGTGGGTTTGTATTTCAAACTTAAGAAGCAAAGATCAGTCAAAAAAGGTTAGTAACAATATTCAAAGAATAAAGCATTAAACATTTTAGCTTGTAGACTTCATGCATTTCTGACAGGATAGTTCATTAACTGATTTCACCTTTACATGCATACTGGGGCACATGCAAGTATACACATGTGCACTAGACAAACTTTTATTAGCCTCAGATTTACATTTAAACTCAGGTAATGGTAGCTAATTGTATTATATTCACATATAAGAACTTAATGTACCTCTATTCATGGAAATCACAGGTATTACTTGAGAAATCACAGGTATTACTTTCTCAAGTAACTGTTACATTTGAGTTACATTTTGTAAGTAACTGTTCATTTGTTCCGAAGAAAGATTGCACGTATAGTTTTAAATGAATCTTTCCCATTTATTTGTATTTTCAATAAAATAGGTCACATTATATAATTTAGAGCTACTCTAACCTTTTGACTCCTCATTTATCCAACTCAGTTTATAATTTGAAGCATCCTTTACATTTTTAAAAACATAATTGCCTGTAGTTCAAAGATTTTAGAAACTCAAAGAAGTCATCTGCTATTTTTAAACAATTTAATTATGTGGGTGTTGTATAATTATCGAGGACAATTTAATTCCTTTAATTTCAAAGACACCTGCATAATCTGATTTTTCAAATGATTTGGTTGTACTTCTACAAGCAACTGTGCAGCTCTCTACACTAAATCAGTAAATGAGGTTTGCGATAAATGAAAAGGAGTGATTTCTTTTTATGATCAGTTGCCAAACTGATACAGAAAATTCTATCCTGCATCTTCTGCCTGTTGTTCCGATCACCAGGCTGGAGTTCAGGGGTGCGATGTTGGCTCCCTGCAACCTCTGCCTTCTGGGTTCAAGCGATTCTCCTGCCTCAGCCTCCCAGGTAGCTGGGACTACAGGCATGCACCACCACATCCAGCTAATTTTTTGTATTTTAGTAGAGAAATGGTTTTACTATGTTGCTCCAGGATTGTCTCAATCTCCTGACCTCATGATCTGCCTGCCTCAGCCTCCCAAAGTGCTGGGATTACAGGTGTGAGCCACAACGGCCAACCTTCCCTGTCTTACTTTCCTTTCTCTCTCTCTGCCTGTGCTCTTACTTTATGGCTCTCCCCTCTTCTTTTTTTCCTCTTACCCCTTCTAAGAACGCTTGCTTAATGAAGTGCCTTGAAATGATATCCAGGGATAGTCCCCAGGTGAATGTTTCAGATCATGTTTCTCACTTCGCACTCTATCTGGGCCTCTATTCTATTAATAGTTAAATTAAACCTGATTATCTTGAGTCTTCTAGATTTTAAAAAGGTTGCTTTGACTACAAAAGGATGATTGCTTAAATGCAAAAGAGTATTATCTCAATAGATGGGAAAAGAATAGCATTAATCCCAATATTGGTAACATCTTTGAACCTCTGTCAGTTCGCTTCATAAATTGGCTTTTATATGCTTCTGTGTGGGTAAACTGTATGTCACAGAAATGCTGAAGTTTGGAGTCACAGAACAAGGGTTCAAATCTCTGTGACTCTTCATTCACTGTCATTGAAAAAATTGACCTTTCTAATTATTAGTAAAATATTTCCTCTGTAAAATGGGGTAGTTTTCATGGCATAGAAATATGTGTGGATTAAAAACGAACAAAGATACCACATATGAATTACAATAAATGTTAGTCACTAATTTTAAGTTTATTCTATCACCTTAGAAAATATGTAAATACAAGAAGCCACACAATTCAAGCAATTTCTAGTAGTCATTCATTAAAAATATGTATTTCCCCATGTTTATCCAGAACTTCACAGTAAAATTGAGAATAAGGTTCATTATTTAACATAAACAGACAGTAGTGGTATTTTAACAATATTGTATACACAATTTGAAAACAGTGTTTTATTTCCTCAGCATTTCAGGAGTATGAAATCACTCCCTGCATTGTCACACACCAGCTGTTAAAATGAATAAGCAATCATCTCAGAGTATTAATGACCTTTCTATGTTGTCCACTAAGAATGATATCTTAGACACATGTATTTCATTAAAACATTAGCAGCGACACCATACAATTATGTAAAAGCTCTGAGTAGCATAACTTACTTTTTGAAGGAACTCGGAGATTGGCAAGGACCACTTCCAGGGAATCGGCTTGGACTCGAAGTACATAGCTCGTCCTAGTCTCATAATCCAGAGGTCCATTCACATAGATAACACCTGTGATGTTATTAATTCCAAATTTATCTAGAAATTAAAATACAATTAGCTGGTCATTGTCTTTACACTATAAGGAAAGAAATTCTCTTTAAAAGGCACTGTGATTTCAAAAACACTAAAAATGCTTGTTTATAACTAGAATGATGTGTGAAAGTGACAAAATGCTGGCTTTTGGAAACTGTTTCAACTCTTTCAATGATCAACATCAGTATTTTGCTAAAGTCTGCCTTGAAATTGTAGAGTTTTTGTTGTTGTTGTTGTTGTTGTTTTACGATAATACTGGAAATCAGTGTTCTATGGTCAATTACATTTGGGAAATACAAAATAATATATTCTTCACCTTGGATTCAGATGGTCTTCTACCACACTCAAGGGAAAAAGGAAGTTTAGTTATTTTTAGGGAGGACCCACAGTAGCACAGCAGTAACGAAGAAAGGTAACAAAAGTAAGATATTGACCACTTGCTACACTGCACGAGCAGTATGTCCTAGTAATAGTTTGTCATTAAAAAGCTTAAAAAGGCCTTTATAATTTTCTTGCAAACTGCTTTGAAGCATTTACATCCACTCATTCTTAAAATATTTACTATTGATTAACTTATTACACGTATATTAACTATTTCTTGACTGCCTACAATATGCTAGGCTATCTAACATACCAAAATACAAAACAGAGGAGAAACTGTGGATGATAGCTAAAACAAAGATTAATGTGAAAGACTGAGCTATAACCTAATTCCTAGAGGCCAGCAAATTCCTATGATTCTTAAAGTGTTTAGGAGACAAAAATATTTTTACTTATAATTTTTACTTATATTTTTACTTATAATCGTTAATTGTATGTCTAATTTGACTATTTGGGGAATCATATAACATTCATGGCTTTTAACACGGATGCAACTCTTTTTAAAATTCATGCTTATTTACAATCTTGAAATTTCTTCAGGATTAGTTAAGGTATGACCAACATGGTAAACATCATGGTTGGTAGACACAGTGAGGAGGAAGAAGCTACTGCAGGCATTAATCACGACCCAAAGCTGAAATGTTCATAATGCATTACTTTTGAGGAAATTTCATTAAAATATTATCAAATAAGGGGAAGGGCAAGGCTTCATTAATTAGATACTCAACATTTCTTAAGGGCAAAAAAAAAATCACTTGAACTAACATAACTGGATTTTTAATCAAGTTCAGCATACACGGTTATCAATTACATTTAAGATGAGCACAATTTTATTAGAAAACAATAGACAATTTAAATTCAATCTGAAATTAGTCCAAATCTAAGGTTACTTACTGAGAACACAAACTAAAAGTCTACTCACCTTCTTCATTTCCTGAAACAATGGAGTATACAATACTTTGATTAATGGCAGCAGCAGAAATGACACCAACCATGGTCCCTCTGGTGGCAAGTTCACTTACTGGAGGCGGTCTGCAGGTTTAGAGAAGACGATGTATTTATTTTTAAGTACAATTTTGGATGTAACTTTAGGATTATGGAAAAACTGAGAGAATGATAAGAGATTTCTGACATACCCTTTGCTCCCACACACGCGTGGCCTCTTCCATGATCAAATCCCTCACCAGAGTGCTACGTTTGTGGTCACTGATGAATGTACATTGATGCATTATCACTGAAAGTTCATGGGTTACATGAGGGTGCATGTTGCTATTGTACATTTTATGAGTTTGGACAAATGTATAATGACATGTATTCACATTCATGTAGTATCACACAGGATATTGTCACTGTCATGAAAAATCCTCTCTGCCCTGTATATTCATCCCTCCCCTCAACTCAGCCTCTGCAAGCACTGATCTTTGTAGTGTCTCCATGGTTTTGTCTTTTCCAGAATGTTGTATAGCTGGAATCACACAGTATGCATCCTTTTCAGGTTGCCTTCTTTCACTTAACAATATACATTTAATGTTCCTCAATATCTTCCTATGGCTTGATAGCTTATTTCATTTTTAGCACTGCATAATATTTCATAGTCTGAATGTATCCACCGTTTATTTCCGTTAATAAAAAGCATCTTAGTTGCTTCCAAGTTTTGGCAATCATCACTAAAGCTGCTATAAACATCTATGTGTAGGTTTTTGTGACTCTAAGTTTTAACACTTCTTGGTAAATACTAAGGAGTATGGTTATTGGATTGTGTAGTAAGGCTGTTTAATCTTTTAAGAAACTGCCAAACTGTCTTTCAAAGGGGCTGTACCATTTTGTATTATCACCAACAATGAATGAGAATCCTATTCTAATAGGTGTGTGGTGGTACTTATTTGTGTTTTATTAACCATTTCTATGACAGAGTTTTAGTTAGTAATAGAATGTACACAGTAGTTCATCTAAACTACATTATGAAATTACATGGTGCTTTCATTGAAACTTTTTACAACAAATCCTGAAATACAAATTTAGTCTGAAGTATAAATTGTATACAAGGCTTAACAAACATCTCGTCCAAATTGCTCTGTTTTTTGCTACTGCCGTCCATACACTTAATTGACTAGTTATCTAAATGTAAAGCAATCTTTCTCACAGATACTCTAGCACCTAATGGTGGTCCATATGTTCATTACATGAGCAATAACTGCTTCTTGTTGAAGAATAAGAACCAATTTGTATCATTTTAAAATGAAATACATAAAGTAGATATTTAATTTACTAGTTTACTTATTTTATTGTACTGCATTTTTTTTGCCTTCTTTGATAACATCCAAATATTGTTTTCAATGATTTTGCCTTTTTCCTTTTCGGTACACAAGTGCTTTAGCCAATCCCCATGGTACATGCATAGACCCATTAACCATCTCTGGTCTATGAGGGCACTTTATCCTCTGCTTAGTGTTCATGTGATGTATAAATCTCATGTAAATTCAATGAATATACTATATAAGATTATGACTTGACTAGATTCTTGCTAGCCAACTCTATTGGCTATATCCTTCACTGGATTCAATGAAGTAAGCTATCATATGCAGCAGTCTTCATGGCAAGAAATTCAAGGTGATGGCTAACACCCAACAAGGAACCAAAATTCTTAGTCCAACATCCCAAAGGAAATGAATTCTGCCAACAACCACATGAACTTGGAAATGGATCTTTTTGTAGTTGAGCCTCAAGTAAGACTCTAGCCCAGGTTGATACCTTGATTAAAAGCTTATGGAAGACCAAAAAATAGAGGACAAGCTAACCCATGCCGAGATTCCTGACTTACAGGAAATTCAAAATGATGTATGTGTTGTTTTAACCCATTAAGCTTGCAGTATTATTATGCTGCAATACAAAACTAATATAGATGGCCTGAATATTTGAACAATGGATTATTAATTTATGACAGATTAGGATACACACTTGCTTATCAAAACTTTTATACAAGAAAGCATGCCAGTCATATTCGGGGATAATTTTCAAAAAGTGAATTCCTATTTGTGGAAGTAGACATTACTTAAATTGTTTGTCTATGTTGTTACTATGCAAGACAGAAGCTAAATTTTATATTTTCCATAATTCATCTGTTTCCTAATCCTTATATAGTATGGAAATATGCATATATACTAAACATCTGCATCTTTAGCTTTAACATGAGAAAAAATGATACGTCCAGCTGGATGCAGTGGCTCACACCTGTAATTCAAGCACTTTGGGAGGCTGAGGTGGGTGGATCACCTGAGGTCAGGAGTTGGAGAACAGCCTGACCAATATGGTAAAACCCAATCTCTACTAAAAATACAAAAATTAGCCAGGTGTGGTGGTGTGCTCTGTAGTCCCAGCTACTTGGGAGGCTAAGACATTAGAACTACTTGAACCTGGGAGGTGGAGGATGCAATGAGCCGATATTGCACCATTGTACTACAGCCTGGGCAACAGACAGAGCAAGACTACATCTCAAAAAATAAAAAAAAGGGAAAAAAGAAAAATGATGCTGTCTGCTTTCAAATATTAAAAATACATGTTGTATGCATTTTTGCTAACCTTAACTGTGCATTTAGGATAGCAATAATACTAAAAAAAACAAACTGGCATAATTTAAGAAGACATTTAAATCCTATGCATATCACCAAAAGCATTTAAAATTCTATGTGTTCGTAAATGTTTAGGACGGATTTACTTTTAAACAAAATTTCTCCTCGTTAATCTTTGTCTTAACGGTTCCAGTACACTTGTTTCTATCAAAATTAAAACATACTATAAAAATCCAATTGTCTCTTGAAAATAATTAAATGAACCTCTATGACAATGATCATTAAATTACAACATCTCAATTATTTTCTATATATTGGCAACACTGCGATTTACAATATTAATAAGAAATAATATTATTTTGTTATTGTTTTAGGCTGTGGAAAGTATCAGTTACATGATGGGGGCAAATTGCATACTCTCTATGGAGTCACATGTATGTCTTGAACACAAAATGTAAGAGTTGGTGTAAATCAGAATTCATTAGCGAGATGAACAAAGAAAGTAGGGAAAAAAACCAAATTGAATAAAATGGGCTGAATATAAATTCGTAGGGAGAGGAATGGAAGTTAGGAATGGGACAGTTTGTAACTATCATAGAATAATTCAAGTCTAGTGTGATTTGTCAATCAACAAAAGGAAATTTAATATTTTGCACATATTTACGAATAATCAGTGGGAATTTATAATTTATTTTTTAAAGCATCAAGTGACTACATTTAATCTATAGGTTGACAGCTTATGATTTTTTTTTTTTTGGAGATGGAATCTTACTCTTGTCACCCAGGCTGGAGTGCAGTGGAGCGATCTCTGCTCACTGCAACCTTCACCTCCCAGGTTCAAGCGATTCTCCTCAGCCTCCCAAGTAGCTGGGATTACAAGTGCCGTGACTGGCTAATTTTTGTACTTTTATTAGAGATGCAGTTTCCCCATGTTGGCCTGGCTGGTCTCGAACTCCTCATCTCAGGTGATTCACCCACCTTGGTCTCCCAAAGTGTTGGGATTACAGGCATGAACCACCATGGAGTTTATGATTTTTAAAGCAGAAAAACTATTTCTAATGTCTTTTCTAGTTCTGCCATTCTGAACCTGATAGAATTTGATTTTTCATGCACTCTTCTTTCTGTTGAGCATAATCAAAACACATTGCTTCATTTCAGAAGCAATGAATTATAGCCAAATGAAACAGTTCTCAGAAGGGTTTTTTTAATATTTTATTTGACTGTTAATTTCATAAATCTTCAATTCATCCATTGATGAAAAAAAGTGCATCACTAGCTCTCTTCCAATTTAACTTTTTCACACCTGATTTATAACAAATAATTATGAATGTCTGAAACTTAAGAACACTACCTTTCAAAGCTAAGCTTACTGCCAACACAACTAACAAACTGTACTCAAAAGAAACACTTGAAACAGCTTCAGTAATGGAACTATACAGCTTACTGATGTAGCTTAAGAGTCAGATACCAACTAGACTGCCATTTTCCAAAGATTGCTAAGAGGATACTAAAGGAAATGGTCATTTAGCAGATATGAACCTGAAATATGGCAGAGGCTAGTGGTTTCATGTTTTCATAATGGGCTTCGGGAAGGGCTTCCTCAAAGGCCCTTGCACAAGGTTTGATCTGAACTGGGTTTTATGTCCTTGTATATCCCTGCTGGCTAGAATAACTATTCTAGCATGGTTGGAAAAGCCTAGTAAATGTTGCCCTTGTTTGAAATCTTCCCCTGATCCCCACCCTGCCACCTCCCCAGTGCTGAACAGGTTGGGAGGCAGAGTGACTATCTTCTTTGCATTATGACCTTATACTGGAAACTCAGGTGTGACTGCTATTGTTCTGGTCTAAAGTGCCAGGAAGTTCAGATCAGGTTGAGGGCAAGCTCAGGCCAGGCTGACTCTGAGGTCAGCCTACTCACATGTCCTTTTTTTTTTTTTTTCTGAGAGCGTTACTTCCTATTTACTCCATAAAGGCAACACTTCTAACTTTATTGGCCATTTTAAACAAAATCTACAGGTTTTGGCTAAAATTCCCAAATCACCTCAACTAATACTTAAATAGAATCCTCAATAATATTTCAATTTTAAACATAGAGCTATGAGAGTAATTTTAAATATTTTTGCTCATTAATATTACTATTTGTATTATCCTTACCTTCTAAATTTTACACGTAAAACAGCTGTGTATTTTTAAAATTAATAAATTGTTTTTAATATGTTATTGAGAAATAAATTCAGATAAAAATACTGGCATAATGCCTATGCATTTAAGTGTTATACTTCCTCCCAGAAAAGCTCAATGGTCTCAGAATTTTTTGTATTCTTATTTATTTTTTAATTGACAAATAAAAATTTTATATATTTATGGTGTACATTATAATGTTTTGAAATATGTATACATTGTAGAAGGGCTAAATTAAGCTATCATTTTATTACCTCACACATTATTAGTGGTGAAAACATTTAAAATCTACTCACTTAGCAATATGTAATATTGTACATTGTTGTTAACTTTGGTCATGATGTTGTGAAATATATCTCTTCAACTTATTCTTCTGGTCTAACAGAAATTTTGTAGCCTCTGACCAACATCTCTGCAATTCTTCCCTTCCCTTCCAGCCCAGGTAACCATATTTTTATGCTCTACTTTCATGAGTTCAACGTTTTTAGATTCCACATATGTTAGCTTTATTAGATCATTATTAGAACCATGCAGTTTTTTTCTCTGTGCTTGATGTATTTTAGTTAACACAGTGTCCTCTATATGTGAGACAAATGAATATATTTAAGGCAAAACAGAATACTATTTAATGTCTAGGTTCATTCACATTGTCCCAAATAAGAGGATTATCTTCATTTTTAAGTCTGAGTAGTATTCCATTGTGTGTGTGTGTGTGTGTGTGTGTGTGTGTGTGTGTGTGTATGTATATATATGTATATATATATGTGTATATATGTATATATACACACACACACAATAGAATACTACTTGGATATATATATATATATATGTATATATATACACACACACACAAACACACAATGGAATACTACTTGGATATACATACACACACACACACACACACACACAATGGAATACTACTTGGATATATATATACACACACACAAAATGGAATACTACTTGGATATGTATATCACATTTTCTTTATCCATTCATTCATTGACAGACACATTTTATTTGATTCCATAACGTCACTATCAAGAATCATGCTGCAGTGAACATGAGAGTACAGATATCTCTTTCACCAATAGCCTCATTTAAAAATGGACAAAGGACCAGAATAGACAGTTCTCAAAAGAAGACATACAAATGACCAGTTAATATATGAATAACTGTCCAATATCACTAATGATCATGAAATAAAAGTTAAAGCCACAATGAGATATCACCTCACATCTGTAAGAGTAACTATCAATAAATCCTCTTCATGTGACTTGTGTGTGAGTGTGTTTCCTCTTGCCAGGTTCAGGCACTGGTAACACTGCAGCCCAGAATACAATGGAGGGAAGCATTAGGGTTCCTATTCCTGCTGGTTCACACAGTCACTCTATCTGCCATCTTCCACATAGTGAGAGTTCTCTGTTAGGACTGGTTATTAGTGAACTTCCTTCACGCTGACCTCAAATGTTTCTGCTTATCACCTACTCATCCCACTTTTCACTTGAATCCCTGGAAACCAATGATCTTTTTACTGCCTCTATATGTTTACCTTTTCTAGAATGTCATATAGTTGAAATCACGCAGTATGTAGTTTTTTGGACTGGCTTCTTTCCTTATCAATATGCGTTTAAGATTCCTCTATGTCTTTTTTGCAGTTTGGTATCTCATTTCACTTTATTGCTGATTAATATTACATTGTATTGGATGTATCACAAACAACTGCATTTTAGTTAGAAGAAAACTGATCAAAATAACTCCAAATCTATTGTTTAAAAATAAATATTTGCAGATTAAGTACAAACCAGAAAATTTAACTGCTTCAGAATTTACATGCACAATACTTACAATATAACCTCATGAAGATATAAACTAATTCATATATATCCTTTTAATATTTCTAAATGTTTTTTGAAAATATAGATTACAATAAATCTTTCAATTAAGTACATTTAACTAATTTTCTGAATAAGGACTATTCTAAAATAACATAATTTGCAATGTCTAAATGTTAGACCCAGTTTTTACAGTATAAATATAGATGAAGCAATTACTCTACAATTTAAAATCTTCTTTTATTGTTGAGTTCAAGAAGTAACAATAAAAGTAAATGTTGCATGTGTCAAATAAAGCTTCTAATTATTTTAAAAGCCAGGCAGTTTAGGATATAAAAGTGTTTGTAAATAGATGCTATAAAATTTCACTAGTTCAGTCTGGCTCTATTGCTTTCTTTGTACTGAGAGACAAGTCTAATTTATTTTGACATGTTTGAATTCAATATATTTGCAAATCAGTACCAATTAAGGAACTGTTTTTATATCTACTATAAGGAAATTTAATGAAAATGGGAAGGGAAGAAAAAAACACCCATTGGAACTCCTATTATTTGTAACTTTGGAGTAATTGCATCAGAGTGATCTAATTTCACATATTTAAATGAGACAAACAGTCTAAAAAAAGACATGAATCAGAAGAGAGATGCCATTTCTCCCAGGTTTCTTAGGATGGATTATAGATAAGAAAATTAATGAAGGGCCAAAAGACTAGACACTGCTTTTTACGTATGTTCCAAAGAATGCCTGCTTCCTGTCATTAAGAGTTTTGCTTCTATTTAGTTCCTTAAAGAACCCTCATCTTGAGGATGCAAAACCTGAAGTATAAACAGTTTAGCCAAATATTTGAAAGCAAAAATCGCAATTTAGGGTGTTTGCTTTTTTTCCCTTTGCTTAAATTACGATATTGTTCTCATTAAAATAGTGTTTTTTGTTTGGTTGGTTTTGTTGTTTTGTTTTGTTTTGAGACAGAGTCTTGCTGTGTCGCCAGCCTGGAGTGCAGTGGTGCAATCTCGGCTCACTGCAACCTCTGCCTCCTGGGTTCAAGCGATTCTTCCGCCTCAGCCTCCCAAGTAGCTGGGACCACAGGCACGTGCCACCATGCCCGGCTAATTTTTGTATTTTTAGTAGAGACAGGGTTTCACCATATTGGCCAGGATGGTTTGGATCTCTTGCCCTCATGATCCGCCCACCTTGGCCTCCCAAAGTGCTGGGATTACAGGCATGAGCCACCGCATCCGGCAAAATAGTGTGTTCTAATCTCTCATAGTCACTGACTCTTAAAGCTTAAATCCATAAGAATGTGTTGGAGAAATTTTTCAAACTTACTGAAGTACAGAAGATCCCTGATTTATGATGGTTTTACTTGCAATTTTTGACTGTACAATTGCTGTACCTTAATTATTATAGAAGGCCCTTCTTACTCTCAAAAGTGTCCTGCTTTGGACAATAAATTATATGGTCTTATCTATGCTGGAAACTATATGGATATAAAAAAGTAACAAATTTATTCCTCTCACTTGAAAACTTATAATTTTTTTAGTGAGACTGAGTGTACACATAATCAGAACTCTGTTTTAAATTATACATTATTTGACATTAATATAGTAATTTCTATTTTCCCTGGATTGCAATTGCCTGATGTATCTTTTCTTTTCCATTCTATTTTTGTGCATGTGATTTTGGTTTAAGTACATTACTTAATGGCATAAAACCATGTGTGAAAAGTTTACCAGAAGTAAAAAGCATTATTAGAAGATTAAATAAATGGCATAGCTATTAAGCACCAGAGAAGCTGGGAGATGAATGTCTTACCCATTATAAATTGGTGACAAAAATGTCATGATTTTGAATCAAGATTTATATAGTGTAAAATTTTACTTTCCTTGCAGATTGTAGAAGCACAAAGTGACTTCCGCACAGAGGCTATGCACATGTCATTTGCCTGTTTAACACCATTCAATGTCTTCACATTTCTGCATGATAATGAACAAACTTTTTAATATGACTCAGTAAGTCCCTTCACAATCTAGCTTTACCTATTTCTCCAGACTCATTACCATAGGACTACAACTAGTATGCTATTTTGTCACAAACATGTTTGCATTACTCACTAATAAAATAATGTATCCAACGATATGTTTTACTTGGATCAAAATTTCCCATAGATACAATACAATGAAATTATGGGACCTGGAAAATCACTCTTTGTATAGAAAAGTGTGTGCTAAATTCTAAACAGTGGATATAAAGTGAACTGTTTGGACTTGAGTCCTTTGTTGATAGAAGACTTGCTTCACTCTGATACATGAGCAAATGCCAAAATGTGTATAATCTTGGAAATGTGAAAGAGAAATTGAATTCAGTGTGGGCACACAGGGAGTCTATGAAAACTGTAATGAAACATTGTCAGAATCGTTCCATCAATAGTTAAAGGGACAAAACCTATTACGTTTGAGGCAAGGTTTTAATAGTGCCATAAAAAGACAGAAAAGGTTATTTTCAGGTAAAGTCAGCTCTTATATTGTACAACAAATTTAAACTAAAACAGAAAACAACTTTAACAATCAAGTTATGCTCTCTGCATGTGCATTTGTTTTATATTATTTTAATAGTCTTCAGATTGCTTTCATTAGCATTATTTGCAATCAAGACAAATCATTCTTTCCAAACTACTGTTCATCTTACTAAAATCTTTTCTCAAAATCTGTAAGTCCAAACTTGGAAGGTTTTATAAGAATGACAGCATGGGCAATATAGCAAGACTCTGTACAAAATAATAATAGTCATAAAAATTAGCGGGGCATAAGGTCGCAGCTACTTAGGAGGCTGCAGATTGAGATGGAAGATTGCTTGCAGCAAGCTATGACTGAGCACTGCACTTCAGCCTGGAAGACCGAGTGAGATCCTGTCTCTAAAAAGAAAATAGAAAATGATGGCTATATTCCTCAATATAAGGTAATTTGAATTCTCTTGAGCAATGAACTGGTAACTAGAACTGCTCACTTGCTACTTCTTTGGCCCTTGCGACAATATTACTTTCATTCTCATAGTTTACAATTGTAAAGTGAATGTCTCAATTACAAATTATACTTTTTCTGTTTTTGTATATCCATAGGTAAAATGTTAATCCTTTATAAAGTATACTCTAATATTATGCTTTAATGTAAAGCTTCTTGAGAAACTCAGTTTAAATATAAATTGTGTACAATTTTCAACCTGTCATTTGTTACAAAATTAACTCATATGACTCAACTACCAAGTTTTTATTTTTATAGAGAAATTTATAAGATGTTTTTGAAGGAGTTTAAATTTTTCAAAATTTCAGAATGTTCACATGTGTTATATTCTTATTTTGAATTTGATATATTAATAGAAATTGAAAAAGACTTATAATATTTTCCCTAAGGTTATCAATACATCAACTTAAGAGGTTAAGAAATAAACTTTAGGAATATTTGCCCTTATTTAAAAAATATATACACCAATATAAATTTTGAATTTAGGTTTTTATGGAAATCACACTTGAAAATATGCAAAACTTAAAAATTCATATGTGACGTTAAATCATGCAATGCTTAATATTAAAGTTGATACATTTCCATTTTAAATAAATAACAAAGGCCTACCTATATAGGTAGCATATATCTTTGAAAAGTTTGCAATTAATTCTATTTGGCAATTTTTTTGATAAATTGTGTAACATACTACATTTCCCACTCAAAATCAATACTCACATAGAGACTCTATGATCTATTCCAGTCATGTTGACCTTTTCATGATATTTACTTTCAAAACTGATGACAAGTGAATTTCAGTGTGTATAAGTCTTAGTCCATCATCCTGAGATGAAGGTCAGATGTCATTCTCATTTTCATAATGCTAACTTACTTCACCTATAGGAGTCAATGTAATCTCAAGTAATATGTGTTTGAACTACTGTTAGGATTTTGCTTTCTCTGTGGGATTAAATGAAAGATATATAAAGTGAAGTTACTGACAGTGTAACTAATTTCCAACATATCTAAATAGAAAATTGACTGAAAACCTCTTAGCAGATATGAACATGCAGTGACAATAAGAATATGCCTCTCAGATCTTCAACTACAGGAAGCACAATTGGTCCAAGTCCCAGCTACTGTAGTATGAAATCTATTGCAATGTTTGTATGAAGAACATATTTCCTAAGGGCTGCTTAAGGAGTCAAGTATTGAATGATTGATTTATTAGGCCAACTAAATGATCTCTATAGTCTATTTCATTCATTGCATAATGTGAATTTGAGAATAGACTTTTTATGAGTAAGATTAACACATTTTTCTCAATTTCTAATGAAAAATAAATTGTAGAAAATGATTTAAACAAAGATATTCAATTGTGTATAAAGAAACTACCTAATCACTTGAATGGTTAATAAATCAAAGTTTATAATTGGAATATTTATGTGTAAAAGGGGATAATTACTTGGATTTAATTCATTAAGTCCAAAAAAAATGGAGTTAGTTGGAGGTAATTTTGAGAAAGAGAAGTGGAGGATGTTTCAACAACAAAAAAATGAAGAAATGCCATTAGCTTTTTAAGAACTCTTTGTTTAACTCTTTCTTTCAAGGAAAGGTAGTAGAGCAAGAAGGAAGCATAAACACACGGGGCATGCAAATTCTAAAACACTAGTATTGTTATATTTGTGTCAAAAAGAGAAACTGAAGGAACCAAATAAAAGAGGAACAATGCATATGGAAGATTTGTTACATTTTGAGATTTTTCGTTGTTTGTATGCTTCTTAAAATAAATGTTTGTTTACAGTTGCAGAAAATGTTATGGGATCCTTGGGATGTTACTTTTCCAGTAAGAAGCCTCTGTGGCTTGTTGCACCTTTGTATGAATTCTGCTCAGACTGCTGGGCTTGTTTCGCCTACTAAGCCTGGCTGGACTCACTTGGCTTGTTCTATCATCCTAGATCAAGTGCCTGCCAATGGCAAGCCAGGTGTGGAGCAGCAAGGGGTGGATGATCGAGTGAGTGTGGGGTCCACCACTGCACACAGCTAGGCAGGCTGGCTTGTGGTGGGAAGGGCAGCTCCAGGTGCCAGCAGACACCAGCTCTATGAAAGCTTATGGCTGGATCTGGTGCACTGCAAGCAGGTTCCACTGAGGGCACCCATGTCTGGATGAGGGGAACGTGGTGGCACGCAATAGCTTGGAGATAACAGAAACCACAGAGTCCCAAAGAGGGTGTCATAGCCCTGGCTCAGAGAGCCTCTAGGACTGGGATCCCTGAAGGACCACTTTGCTTCTCTTCTCTCGTCATCACCCACAATGTGGCAAGTCAGGGAGGTATGTTTCAGCACGGTTTCTGTTACTGCCCTTTCAGTTCTGCCATTCAGGACCAAAGTTCCCAAGTTCTTGTCCCTCATCCAGGAAGAATTAGGTATGTTGACATCTGAAGGGTGGGCAAGGCAAAGAGTGTTTTATTGAGCAACAGTACATTCTCTTGGGAGACCCGAACTGGATAGCTGCTGTATGCAGGCAGGTTGTCCTAATGTCTGTAGCCCTCAGTGGAGAGGAGACCTGGAGTGGGTAGCTCCTACCCTCAAGCAGGTTGTCCTGATGTTTGCCTGAGTCTGGTTGAGTACAGTATTTTTATGGGCTTCAGAAGGGAGAAAGTGCATGCTGACTGGTCCATGGGCAGCCATGGGTGGTCTGCAAAAAGGACCCTAAATTCTCACTCCATTTCAGGAAACTTGCAGCCGGGGCACCATGCTTCATGCCATCATTGGCTAGAAGGTGGGGTTTCACCAGACTCATCTTTTTCCACACAGGAGACTGTATCTCCTGCTGCCATTTATGGCGCCCAGGCTGTTTGTGCCCAAGAGGTGCCTGCAGACCTGCTCTAGGCCACCCTCAGCCCCACCTTGGCTTCTCTCCCATGCTCATTGGTGTCCAAAGTCCAGAGGAGGCTGAGACAGCAGGGGACTGGTGTGTCGGCACTACCCCGAGCGTGTGCACACACAGCCAGGTGGTGACAGTGCTTGGGGCTTGGTCACAGCTTTGCTCCGAGATTGGAGCAGGCTCTGGAAGCTGGGAGAGGCCAGGCATTGGGGAAATACACTTCTGAGCCTGTACTGGGAAGGGGGCCCAGGTCCACAGTCTCAGCTGGGTGGCTGTGCCTGCACTAGGGAGATCTGGGCTCCTGCTCCACCAACTCAGAAGCAGTGGGGCCCCTGCTATTCCCAGCTACCACTGACTCTGCAGAGTGCACAGCCTCATCTGCACCTTCCAGTTTGCAGCCAGCATCTTTGCAGCAACCATGACAGGTCACTTCTGTCATCAAAAGAAATAGTATACAGTATGAAGAGATATATATTTCAAAAGTTTTAAGAAGAACTCATTGCTTTTTGGATAGAATAGACGTTCACCTAATGATAAATGAAGCAGACAATGTCTTGATCCTCCATTTCACCTAAGTGACTCCATAAAAGATTGATGTGGAAAGGTCATGAAATTAACAAAATGAGTCTGTTTCAAGTATTATTACAGTCATACAAAACAAAGAGATTCAAGTGTGTAGTAATTCTTTTCTACTATAATTCTGGCCATTATAAAAGTCAACACATATCTTCTTGGGGCAAATTTCTTCCCATTATGTCATTACTTCTACCCTTAATGATTATTTGAAGCCAGCCATCAGAAAATAACATCCGTTCACAGGATTTGAAAAAGACAAAATCAAATCTTTTTCTAATACATGTAAGATATCTTAATATTATAAATCATAAACCAGAAAAATGTCATTTTCCTTGAGAAATGTGTTTTGAAATAATGACAACCTATTGCTTATAGGGTTGTCTTTGTAAAATTCTTGAATAATTTCCAAATTTTATTATGTCTTTTTCAAAGGAGCATTAGCAGAAAGTAAGGAAGTTTTTAAATATGCAAGTGAAACAGAAGCATACCATAATTAACTACGTGGAAGGAGAGTTTGGCTTCTTATGATGGTGCTACTTTTACATAAGTCAGAAAACCTACTAATTATCTGTCATCAAAAATTCACTGGCAAACCAATAGGTTTTTCACTTAGTAAATATTAAAGTATTTATTATGGTGTTTATTATTTATGCCTATTATTTTGTTCTTTTACAATTTTAGAAAAAGATAATGATAGGTCTATTGTTATATCCCAGCAACTAAGCAATTATCAATAGAACAACATAAAAATGCTTTCAATTCTAAAAAAAAAAAAAAAAAAAGAACAATGGATTTTGTTTCTCTGTCTAGCTAGAACTGGTATATTGAAAAAATGTTATGCCAAATAGTAAATGCAGACTCTCAAAAGTCTTTGCTGGTCTTCACGATGCTAGTTTTCAGCTCATTACTCACATTTACACTTTGCCATTATGCTGTTATTATTATTTTATTTTTCTTTTACTTTTGTGACCAAGACACTGAAACTTCTCAGAAAACTGGAGAAGGTAATTAATTGTATCAAATATCCTAGCTTTAGTGTGAAATCCAGAAGGTTTGGTTTGGAATATGTAATGTTAATGCTTGTTAAACTCAAATCACTAGAAATAAAGATTTTTTTAAAACAACCAGAAGTGTTAATCTGAGGTTTGATTGAATTAAAACGAAATTCCTTCTCTTGTTATTTTTAAGAACAATTTACTTCAATAATACATATTTAAAAGTAAAAATGCTTGTATTCTATCATTAGCATATGTACCCAACCGTGCATTCTAACTAATCAGTCATTTTAAAATCACTATGGGGATTACATCTATAAATCTGTAAATTGTTTACAATCACATGTTTTACGCCCCAGGTCTTCACCAACACCATTTCTCCCTTTTCAACAACTGAGGTTGAACTACGGCGCAGTTGACTAGCAAGGAACAGCATTCCTCTCCCCTTGTTAGAGCTAAATATAGACCTGCAGCTGGATTCTCACGATCAAATGTGAGCTGAACTAAAATTTGCAATTTTCACCTCACTTAGTTAAGGAAATCTCTAGATGTGGACTTTTTTCTCTTTTCCCCTTTCCCCTACTAAAATGGTAATGATGACTTATTTTGAAACAGAATGTTGAAGATGTCCCCCGCTTAGTTGGCCCAGGTCCCTGAACTTTAAACCATTGAAATTTGGTGGTTTCCTATTACAGTGGCCTAAACTACCCTAACTCAATCTGATTACCCTGAGATTTAATGATTTAATGACTATCTAATAGAAAAAAGTCAACCGAGTCAGTGAAGGGAAGGGGAGGTATGGGTCAATAATTCAGTTAAATATTCTAAGAAAAATTATTATTTTATCTTTAAAATCTCTCTTTTATACATAATCATTTGTTAAATGCTAATTTTTCCTATGGAATTCAAACACAAATATTGGAATGAAGATATTTCTGAGATGTAAAAACCATGTGTACCTCAGCTTACAGAGCTACTTGGATTACTGCTTTCCATTTGTAACACATTACCTTCTCCTACACGCTACAAATAACATAAATCTTGAGCTATCATTTTTATGTTTCCCTCAAATTCGATTACAGAAGTAGAAGTTTTTCCACTAGGAGTAATCCCAACCCAAAGGACCATCCTAATAATCAAAAATTAATAATGTTATTTAGCATTTCGGGAAATTATGTGTATCCAGTTGAGGCAGTAAAATGAATTTGAAAAAATCAGAGAGGGAATGAGGCAGATGAGGTTTTCAAAAACCATTATGTGTTTCACTTTTGGTTTTTTTCATTAAGAAAGCAAAGTGTGTTGGCCTCCAAAGCAACCTGAAATGGGATAGGCATATAGCCAAAGCTAGCAACTGAACATATTAAAAGAAAATATCATACAGAAATAAAAATATTCTACCATGAATATTGTTTTTAAAATGTCAAGCTGGGAAATACTGCAATACAAATGACAATGATTTTTAAACATGATTAATATATTATGCAATTAATTGTTGGACACTCATAAAATGTTGAATAATGTATATTAGTTGAAACAATAATTGTTAGCTAATAGGACGGAGCCTGCACAGAAAATGATGTAGACCACTTAGATCCATATTTTATTGGCCAGAATTCAGTCAAATGGTAGAATTCAGAATTTACCCCTAGTAAATAAGGAAAGGAAATGTAATCCAGCTCTTTGCCCATGAGAAAAAAATTTAGGAGGCATCCAGACACTACTATGTATTTACTCAAAGATCTTCAAAAGAATGAAGAGATAATTGAAGAAGATAATGATTAAGTTTCTTTATAGTTCAGTTACAATTTTGGTTTGAATTTAGACCTATTTAAACATTTAAATTCAATTACTTGCATTTATCCAAAAAGTAGTGTCCTCGTTCATATTTGGTATGACATTTATTTTTCAAATTTTCTGGTTATTTGATAAAAATTAATCCTTTTAAGTACTCAAGGACTACTAAATGCATCATGATCAATATACTGATTTTTAGCATCTCTGGGAGTTATGTGTGTACAGTTGTGCATATTATTAATACACGGTAGGATGCAAAAGGATTATCAAATTACCTTTATAACTCAGAATACCGAATGAACTGGGATAATCAAGGGTAATTTTGTAATTGTCAGAAAAGTTCTGGAAGATCAAAATTCTCCCACATGCATCCATGTGACTGCTGTTAATTTTAGTGCCATATAATTGGATAATTTTTGTTCTCTAAGTTAACAACAGCTTTATCAAGAGAATCCATTTGTAGTTAATAGTTATGGAGAGAAGGTACAAAATGCTAAATAATACGTTGAACAACACATTTGCATTTTTAAAACGTGCATTAAGCAAAGATGCTTAATAAAGAAAGTTAAATGAGCAATGTCGTGTTGCAATTTATGACCTTGGCCTCGATGCCACAATATTTTAGCTAAAAGAGTGGCCTGGAGGCACATTTCTATTAACAAGGAAATGAGCTTTCAGTGAAAACCCTAGAGAAATAAGACACTACTTAAGTTTATTTAAAGAGGATGTCTAAGCATTAGATCACTTTCCTCTTCCCTTGGAATTTCCAAAGATAATGATACTTGTGACAAGCGGCTTTGAAGAAACAAGTTGAAACTGTGAATTTTTTTTTTCTTTTTTGTATATACCTACACTTAGAAGAGTAGGTATATTTTTTGAGAACACCTGATCTAGATAAGTTATTGAGAAACTAAGTGAGTTTATATTCATCTGGTTCTTGAGAACACCAAAATAAACACATTCAGAGAAGTTCTTCAAAAGCAGAAAACTGTACACAGGAGTCCTCCTTTGTATAGGGGGATACACTCCAAGACCCCCAGTAAATGCCTGAAACTTCACATGACACCAAAGCCTGTATTTACTTTTTTTTTTTTTTTCAATCTTATAACCCAGACGTTACCAAGTGACTGATGTGCAGCCTGGATACAATGGACAAAGGAATGATTCAGCTTCAGGGCAGGCTGGTGCAGGACAGACTAAGATTTCATCGATCTACTCAGAATGGCATGCAATTTAAAATATGAATTATTTATTTCTGGGAATTTTCCACTTAATATTTCTGACTACAGTTGACCTCAGGCAACAAACTGTGAAAAATAATATTGTGGATAAGGAGGGATTACTGTGGGATCATAGCAAAGTATTGGAATCCATTCCAATGGATTGGAAGGGCATGTTACTATGTTAGAAAAAACAGAAAGAATAGATGATAATATACATGTGGGCAAGAATAACCTTTTAAAATAGATTAAACAAGAATTCTTATTTGTTCTACATATGGTTTACATCTCAATGATTTACATACATGCTATGGAGGATTTACTGGTAATTATATTATATAATTTAATTTTGTGTAGATTCGTTTAAAAGAAGCTTTGTATGAAAGGGTAAAACTGCTTGGTTCAGTGTGTTAAGTGTAGATGTGTCCCTCACCTACCTTATCCCTTAGTACCTTAGCTCCTCTCCAGCTTAAAAGTATTCTAAGAAATTATAAAACACTAAAATCGCCCTAGAATATGATGAAGTTCTCCATTATCTGAAATATTCATTATTCATTATCCTCAATTATTATCATATTCCAACTTTCAATTTTTCTTTGGACAGACTAAACCAGTAAAATATTCTGGAAATTAATGTAGACTCCCACACCCTTTTATATTTCTACATATGCTGATTATTCGGTGTGCAACATCTGTCTGTATCTTTTTGGATTGACTAAACTGTACATTTCCTTCAAGATACAGCTTAAAACCATGTTAATCATGTTCCAACACAGTTAAGTGTCTCTTCAGCCTACTTTCTCAATACTGTGATCTTATTTCCACCACTGTGTTTTCACAGTGTGTTATATTTTTCATATAGTTGTTTCCAGAGACACCAGAGAGCTTGCTTTCTCTCTCTACCAAGTAAGCACATGGAAAAAAGGCAGTTACCCAGAAGAGAGCCTGAACCTGACCCTGTGGGCATCCAGGTCTTAAACTGGGATTGCCAGCTACCAGAACAATATGAAAATAACTTTTCTGTTGTTTAAGCTACCCAGTTTATGGTATTTTGTTATGGCTGCCTTAGGTGACTAACATGGTATATATATTAACTATAAACTATCGTATGTAATATAATATTGGTGTGTATGCATACAGTATATATAAAAATGTATATGTATTATATATGTGTATATATAGTGTGTGTATATATATACACAGTATATTTATATATAAATTTATATATACACACTATATATATACACACACACACACTATATATATGTCCACAAACACACACACAAACACATACACACTATTAGATGAAAAATATCATTGCAGATTATGTGCCAAAATTGGAAATTGAATGCCACATTCTACCCAGCAATCATGAGAAACTAAAAGTTTACTTCTCACGATTCAGATTATTAATCAGAATTGAAACCTTAAAATACACAATTGTATTTTTCTAAGTTTGCATTAATTATTTTTAAACTATCCATTACTCATCAAACCATTACCAAAACATTTATAATCAGAATTGAAACCCCAAAATACAATATTGTATTTTTCTAAATTTTCATTATTTTTAAACTATCCATTACTCATCAAACCATTACTAAAACATTTTAAATTGTCATATTAACTATTTAAAACTTTAAAATATATATTATGTTAATTTAGAAATGGTTAAACTAAAATTGGAATTCTACTCATAAATTCATATTACATCAATTTTGAGAGACTCTTGTCAAAAATGCCCTACACATTTTATGTATTTCAAAATTGGACAGAAATCAATACCTATATTCCTCCTGTGTGAAGCGTGGGATCTCACCAGGATGTAACACAAGAATCTTCACTGTGGCGCTGCTGGACATCACAGGCTCCCCATCATCAAAAGCAACCACCACCAACTTAAAAAGCAGTAAAAATTCATGTTAAATATTATAAATGAGAACAACGTAACAGCATAATTTTTATATGTATGTTTTTAACTAATGGAATTCCTGGCCATAGGAGGGGGAGCAGTGATCATTTCCTCACTGCCTACCAGGTAGCAGACACATGCTAGACTATACTACGTCCTCACTTAATCTTTACAATAATCCAGCCAGGTAAATGTTATTATTCTTAATAGACAGATGATAATACTCAAAAAAGTAACCAACTCTATGATTTAAAAAAAAACTACCATTAAAACAAGTATATTATACTCTATCTCTCCCATTGAAAACTCACTTCTGCAATTCCACTGGGGCCCACAGTAAATACACACGATTTTATAGCACCAATATACTTATTTAAAAAGTGTTAAATTCAGTCACATAAAAAGCATAGAGCTAATTACCTTGCTCAAAATTTAATTTTTCTAGTGAATTAATTGTTTCTGAGATAATAGGGCAGAAATACTTCACTCTAGAGGATAAAATTAGAAGTCTTTATAGTTTAACATTCTTTGGTATACTATCTCTTAAAAACAATTAAATTATAAGACTAAGTTCATTTTGGTATAGCAGAAACTGTTCAAATGATGAAAACTAAGAAAAAGCTTCAGTGCTAAGATGTGATGTCTGATATTATTTATTACTGCAACAGGATTTATAATTGATGATTTTCTTTAATAACCTATATTACATCAAAGTAATTCTATGTTTACTTTTAAGACATGTTAAATACTTTCAAAACTGTATGCTACTCTGGAATATCAATTATTTTGGAAGCTGCAGGTTAACAATATAAACTAATTCAACCTAGATCACAGAAGACCGTAACCAAGGATCATCCTGAGAGGAACAACTGACCTTTGGGTTAATGCTAATTTACAAACAGATCAGCTATTCCAAACAGTGGTAAAATCATGAGAAACATAGTGCTCGCTGATACTTATGTGGTTAACTGATAAAGCTATTTCTCTACTGTAGAGTCAAAGGCTTTATCCACAGTGACAAAAATTATTCTAAGTAACTATGAAAGATGGAAATGTTCCAACACAATGAAATAGTCTACTTACAGTAATGCAAAATGTGTTTTTAATATTTTCCTGACATGTAGAAATAAGCATTATTTGTCAGCCATATTTTTAAATATGTAAAAAACAAAAGAAGGAATATGTTCTATTTTATTAGTATTTGAAGAAAAAGTAAAATTTGACAAAAAATCAAATAGCTATAAAATTTTCCTAGATATATGCAAAGATTAATATAACAACATCCAGTGTTGAGTGTTTATTAGGAAAATGGTACTCTTAGGAGAGACGAAGAATACATAGGAAGGGGTATTATAATATATCAAGAGTACTTATCTTAAGAAAAATATCAGTAAGGGAAAATGATATTCATACAAGTAGTTACAGGATAGCATTTATTATAACAAAAAATGGGAACAGTCTAATTATAAAGCAACTCAGTATTACATTAAAAAGAAAAACATAATGTTATACTCCTATAGTAAAATATCATAAAACCACTAAAATAATAGCATTAATGCTACTTATTGGCATAGACAATATTTCACTGAATTTTAATAATACTATGAATAAGACTATGTTATTTTAAAACATATTTACATATTTGTGTTTTTATGAAATGTCATCATAAGGATAGAGATCAAAATTGCAAATTCTAGGTCTCTCCAAGATGCAAGATAACAAGTGGTTTTCTTTTCACTGTTTTGTATGTTTCTAAGAGGAAAAAGTTTTGTTAATTTAAAAAATTAAAAAGGAGAAAAATTGAAAAAAAAATGCTGTCATTTGTTAAGCCAAATTCTCTATCAAAATTAAACATCAAATAGACTGCGTAATGAAGAGACACACTGACCTTAAAAATTGTTGTAGGTTCTTCATTAAGATTGACTCGTGTTATTACTCTTCCAGAATCTTCTTCCACGTCAAAAATACTGGCAGGATAAGGAAACTGAACATCATCTACTCTATATCTCACACGACTTGCAGGTAATCCCTAAGATAAAATGAATTATTATTAATTTGCTGTCACCAAGTTAAAACAAAGTATAATGATAATATTAAATGGATCTTTAAATTTCATGGTCTTTTAGAAATGAAAAATCATATTTCCATAATTTCATTCTTTCAGGGTTGAAATGTAGCCAGATCATTATTTCTTCATGATAACTCAATCTGAAAATGAAGTTTCTCTACTACAGGTTATTTTTAAGCAATTTATATGAGAGAAAAATTAATGGTTGCTTTGGGCATCTTCTCTACCAGTTTCCTTTAATTATGTGAATTACATCTGCCTCTCAAAACACCTTTTTTAAAAATTCAGATTAAATAATCTCATTTTTATTTTAATTCAGAGAAAGGGTCTTGCTTTGTTGCCCAGATTGAAGTACAACGGCATGACCATAGTTTGCTGTAACCTCAAAACTTCTGGGTTCAAGTGTTCCTATCCCACTTTAGCCTCCCAAATAGCTGGGACTACAGGTGTGAGTGCCACCATGCTTGGTAATTTGAGAGGACTGTGGTGAAGTGCAGGAACGGGCATGAAAGCTAAAAAAAAAAAACGTTATTTATCGTCTACACTGTGTTGATTACGCTAGGTATTTATATACATTATTAAATTAATGCTCAATCCTTTAAGATGACATTAATAATGAAGATGATAGTAATAATGGTAAATTAATGATAGCTAACATTTGCTAAATGCTTACTACGTGCCAGAACCATATTAAAAATAATGTATGTGTACTCTATTACTCATTTTAGAGATAATGAACTTGTGGCTTATAGTAAGCGGAATGCTGAAATATTTCAGAGATTGGACAAGATGAGTTGGAACACCAAATAAAATATTTCATTTTTAAGGAAAAAAATTAAAATTTGATAAGTTTTTAGAAGAATCAAAGTGATTCTAAAGGAACAGTCAAAACTGTGCTGGCTGTCCTCACTTATATTAGGTTTTAGATTGGTTTCATTTGGAAGCATGTAGGGTGACATTGAGGTGAGCACTATAACATTTGCAGTGTGTAGGCCTTGTAAATCTCTTAAGTCCTAGAGGTCAAAAAATATCTCAAGCACAGAACTAGTATGCGGTAGGGTTTGACTTCAAACTTAAACACTACATTACAACACTAACTTCTTTAGAGAAAGAAACACTTCTATTTGGAATTACTCGGATGTAGGGGAAGTAAGAACATTACCCCCACAGGTGTTGATTTGGCTGGATGTGACTTTGGTATAAGAACAGTTCTGAGAACACTGTTTTTTATATTGTCATTTTCTTCACGACTGTCCTTGGAAATAATTTGTTTCTCATGTTGGTTCCTGAATTACAGTTGGGCTACGAGATAAACATGTGAGTCTTCAGGACTTGTATAATTCCCTCTTTTCTGTAAGTCCAGTCCTTTTATATACTATACATCACCACTGATGACCATCTTCTTGAACACAGTCTTTATTTAACTTCTTCCACTCTTCTGCCTTTTCTTCTTCCTGTCTGGCTATTGTCTCAGATTCTTTGCTTGTTTCTACTCATTCTGGCTACTAAATGTTGGAGTTTTCCAAGGCTCTGCTACAAGAACTTCTATATTTTCTATTTCTACTCTCGAACCCTGGAAACTCTCCCAGTCTGATGGCTTTAAATAACTTCTGTTTGTTCATAAATAATAAATTTTAATATCTGGCTGAACTCTGAAACTTTTAAGTCCAAACTAGTACATACAATTGTCCACTAGATATGTCATTCAAAACCAGAATAATGATTTCATCTCCCAAATGTATAGCTCTTCCACTACAGGTAATGGCTCTACCTTTAACATAGGTGTTCTATCTGAAAGCCTAGAGGTAATCATTGATCCTTTCTCTTGAGCCCCATAGACAAACCATTATGACATCCTGCCAATACCTCAATGATATATGCCCTAATGTCTTCTCATATCTTCTGTATTTTCTGTAGTGGACTCTTAATTGACTTTCTGCTTCCATTCAATTAAAGTTATCATACGACTCTTGCTTAAACCCCTCCAATGATTCTGCATCACATACGCAAAAAATAAATACAAAGTTGTTACTATGGGCAATATGATCCTAAAAACATCTCATTTTTACCTATTCTTCTGATTTCACCTTGCTTTTCCTCTTTCACATATTTTCCTTGTTCCTGCCTCCTTGGCTTTGCCTTATGTCTGCTACACTCATCTCTCTGATTTTTGGCTAATTAATTTACTCTCCTTTTCTCCAGGCATTCTCTAGCACTCCCTTTAAATTATATTTCTTCAGCAACCCTGTCTGAAATTATAGCCTATATTTTATGTATTTTCTTGTTTACTCTTTGTCTCCCACATAAGCATACAAACTTCATTAGGGTAGGGTCTCTAGCTGAATACCTTGAATGGTATCTGACCCATATATACAGTCAAGGAGTATTTGATTGAATGCATAAATAAGTGAATGGATAACCATACATCAAGGGTGCCCGGACACTTCAACTGATATTTAAAGTATTCATATATTTCAAGGTTTGGGAAATATAGAACACTGGATAAACCTTGAAAGCATGTTACGGAACTGTCAGTTCTGGAATACTGTTAATATATAAACGACTGATTTCACCCAGTGGTAGATGGTCAATTCAGCCATTGAAGAAGTACAGAAACAAAGGCATACTTAAAAAAAATTTTTGGATATTTGGACAGAATCAAATTTATTATAATCATATACAATAGCTAACTTTTATTATGATTTGCTTGGGAAAGAGTGGGGGTTTAGCAGAGCGCATAGTAGGAATTGGGGAACAGTGTTATGCAATGTCAGCAACTTTGCTATCATTTTAATAATAACAAGAGTTGTTAGCTGTCAATCTGAGCATTTACTATGTATCAGACTGTGAGCATTACATGCATTTTCATACTTACAAGAAGTTCAGAAGCTGGTATCAATAGTACCTACATTTTTAAAATAATAAAATCTAGGCTTTAAGAATTATTTTCTGAAATTTCTTTAGCAGGAAAATGGCAAGGTTATTATCTGAACAAACTTGGCTCACACTAAAATAGATGCCTTTTAACATCAAACCAATTTAATATTTATCATTGATATCTTAAAGGCAACAGTCCTTTAAGAGGAAAATAAGATGGCAATACAATTGAGAAAATTACTTGGTAAAGATACTTTAGAATTTGATGCCTTAGTAAATATGGCTTTAGAACACTTTCTAAAAGGTTATGCAGCACATAATCCAAGTCACTTCCAGAATAGGAGGTCAATGATGACAGAGCACAATTATGGTGCCAACTGTTTCAAAAACAAATTTTTAGAGTTTTTGCTAGCATGACTACCCATTCAGTCTGTAGTACAGTTACTAAAATTATGTATGACAATCACAGACTGGCTCTCAAAAATATATAAAATATGTTAATTATACTTAGAATGTTCTTTTTAATAAAGCCAATATATTTGTGATTCATATGGATTTATACCTATAATAGATAAAATGAAAAAAAAAAGCATTCTGGTATTATGGAACATTATCCCTCTGATGCCTAAAATAGTTTGCTCTTCATAAAATTCTAGAATTTCCTAGATGATTCTTACAGATAAGACTGTGCATATATAAATACGAACATACATGCTACATAGTGACTATATCAATAAAATTTTTATTCTAAGACTGCAATTAGTCTATAGATTATCACACCATCATGAAAGTGGTCCTGATAGGACTCAACCTGCAAGAAACATTTTAATTCTTTTATCACCCTTGTTATCAAAGCACCAAATTTTATATCACATATTATGACACTATACTGAATAACTAAAATGATACAGACTGTCCTTTGAACATATTTAAAAGTTTTTTTCTCCTTCTCTCCTTCCCTATCTTCCTTCCCTTGTTCATTTCTTTTTGCTTTCCCTTCTTCCCTCTTTTCCTTTATTTCTTTCCAAAGTCTTCTTAAAATAGTTGTATAGTTAAGCTATATAATAGGTAAAGGTAATTAGCGTTGGGAAATACCTCTAATTCCTAACTTTGTCTCTGGGAAATTTACAACATGAATTAAGTCAAATTCATTGTTTCAATAAATCATAACAATGGCTGTGTTTTAATCTTGGAAACAATTGTCATCTTGAAATCCAGAATTTCAAGTACTCTAAAAAGTTATAAACTTGATCATTTAAAATTACTTATAATTAGTGTCTCTTAAATATCCTTTAATACTTGATTCCACTAAAATATAATAGATATAATTGAAGTATTCTAATGTATAAAACTCACTCTTATTAGTTATGTTTTAAAAACTAAAGTAAAATAATAGATGAGTTTATGGATTATATATTTTAATAATTATGCCATATGTGACACATAAATAAATTGTTATTCATATATATATATTTTTATATATATGATTATTTTTTTGAATTTCAACTTTTATTTTAGATTCTGGGGTACATGTGCAAATCTGTTACATAGTATGTTTCATAATGCTGAGGTTTGGGGTATAACTGATCGTGTCATCCAGGTAGTGAGCACAGTACTCAATACATGGTTTTTTTGCCCTTGTTTCCCTCCTTCCCTCCCTCCTCTAAGAGTCTCCAATATCGTTCCCATCTTTATGTCCATGTGTACCCAATGTTTAGCTCCCGCATATAAATGAGAACATTCAGCATTTGGTTTTCTGTTCCTGCATTAATTCACTTTGTGTAATTGTTTCCGGCTGCATCAATTTTGCTGCAAAAGACACACTTTCATTCTTTTTTATGTTTGCATAATACTTCATGGTGCATAGGTATCACATTTTCTTTACCCAATCTGCCACTGATGGACACCCAGGTTGATTCCGTGTCTTAGCTATTGTGAAAAGTGCTGTGATGAACATGTAAGTCCACGTGTCTTTTTGGCAGAACAATTTATTTTTCTCTGGTTACATACCCAGTAATGAGATTGCTGTGTCAATTGGTAATTCCATTTTTAGTTATTTGAGAAATCTCAAAATTTCTTTCCACAGTGGCTGAACTAATTTACATTCTCACCAACCATAGATAAGTGTTTTTTTTCCCCCTCCATAACCTCAACAGCCTCTGTTATTTTTTTGACTTTTTAATAATCACTACTATGACTGGTGTGAGATGGTATTTCACTGTGGTTTTGATTTGCATTTCTCTGATGATTAGTGATGTGCATTTTTTCATAGGTTTGTTAGTTGCTTGTAGGTTTTCTTTTGAGAAGTGCCTGTTCATGTCCTGTCATTTTTAATGGGGTGTTTGTTTTTTGCTTGTTGAATTAAGTTATTTATAGATGCTGGATATCAGACCTTTGTTGGATACATAGTTTATAAACACTTCCTCCTATTCTACAGATTGTCTATTTACTCTGTTGATAGTCTCTTTTAAGTAGTTCCCACTCATCAATTTCTGTTTTTGTTGCAATTGATTTTGGTGACTGAGTCATAACTTATGTGCCAAGGGCAATGTCTAGAAAGATATTTCTTAGGTTTCCTTCTATGATTTTGATAGCTTTGTCTTATATTCAATTCATATCAAAGAAATTTTCGTATGTGGTTGAAGGAAGGACCTAGTTACATTTCTTTTTAAATATGGCTAGCCATTTATACCAGCACTATTCTTTGAATAGGAAGGTTTTTTTCTCATAGTTTGTTTTTGTAAGTTTTTTGTCACATGTCAGATGGTTGTAGGTATGTTACTTTATTTCTGAGAACTGTATTCTGTTCCACTGGCCTATGTGTTTCTTTTTCTACCAGTACCATGTTGTTTTGTTTACTGTAGCCTTGTATTAACAATACAGTTTGATGTAGGGTAGTGTGATGTCCCCAGCTTTGTTTTTGTTGCATTGCTTGTATGTTTTATAGGACCATGATTAATTCTAGGTAATGTGGGGTTCATTCATTCATTAACACGTTCACTGAATAGAATTACTGAATTGTGAGAGTACAAAGAATGAAAAAGCTCACAGGGAGATGGAGTTCATCTCATATCCCCTTCTTTCGAATGTCCTTTAGCAATAATTCATCCGTACTGACCTTATCAAACACCCACCTCCTTCCTATCTCAAGGCTTTTTTATTTGCTTTTTTCTTTGCCTGTAAGACTCTTACATCTCTAGCCTCTTTTAACATTCTGTTCTCAAATGACACCATCTCCTCTGCATATACCCATCCATAAACCACTCTGAGTCTATCACTATTGTCTTTATAGTACATATTCCCATGTAAATTTATATTACATATTTACTGGTTTATGGTTTGGCAGCCTGTCTCTGTCCCTCATCTATGAGTTCCATTTGAGTATATTTTTTTTTCTGGCTTTCCATTACTTAAGAGATCAATAATAATTTGTAAATGAATACTTAAAATAGAACATGATTAATGCTTATGAAACCAGCCCAGTTGTCCCATATAACTGATTTCAATTGTCCCATTAGAGCTGATATTTATGGTTTCCTTTAAATAAACATAGAAGTAAACCTTCCCAGTCTTACAACTGGAAAGGTTTACATTTGTTTTATTTCTTTTCTAAAGAAACCAACCTTAAGGGCTCCCAGATAGTATCAAGGAACTGAAACTTACTACAGCACTGTATCTGGACAATGAAGTACGAGACCCCTCACTTTCATGACTGCCTAACTGACCACCTGCTTCCTGTTGACCAACCCATCTTCTTTATCTCTCCCTAATTCCTGTTTTCTTGCATGTAGTTACATTTCTTCTCTGCAATATAAAACTCTGATTTTAGTCAGTCAGAGAGATGGATTGGACACTAACCTCCCATCTCCTGGGCTGCAACACCTGATTAAAGTCTTCTTCCCTGGCAGTACTTTTTGTCTCAGGGACTGGTTTTCTGTGCAGTGAGCAGCAGGACATAGACCAAGGGTGTCCAGTCTTTTAGCTTCCTTGGGCCACATTGGAAGAATTGTCTTGTGCCACACATATAATACACTAACACTAATGACAGCTGACAAGCTTTAAAAAGTTACAAATAAATCTCATAATGTTTTAAGGAAGTTTACATATTTGTGTTTGGCTGCACTGAAACATCTCCTGGGCTCCATGTGGCCCATGGGCCATGGGTTAGAAGCTTGATCCTAGACCAAACCCCTGGCATTTCAGTAACACTTATCTGTTTGTGTATCATGAGCTGCCAAGATGATCCAGGGGGTAGCATTTCTACAAATATGATGATCTAATGACAACTAGTGTGTAATGCCCCCTTGGATGTAAATGTATACAATCCACGTTTCTGTTTGCCGAAGCCATGAGTATATGTTTTGAGAGCTGAAAGGAAAGGCATATTAACTCGATAGTTTGTATTTTGGGAAGAAGCTTCAAAAAAGTGATGATAATCACTTATGAAAACATAACTCCCCAAAAGTAAATGAGGAGAATAATATACTTTCAAAAACATTCCTGAATACAGTATTACAGAAATGAGTCCATCTATGCAAGAAAATTATTCATTTATTTCTTCTGGGCTAGCTGAATATAAAGCACTCTCTCTTCCCTCCCTCCCAGTCTCTGTCCTTATATGTTACCTTCTTAACTATATCAAATACATTCTGTTGTTTAGTAATTACTTAAAAAATAGATGTCATAACTTTGTGGATTTTGTAATGAATGAATAAGCATAAGATCTACAAGGTTCCAAATGATCTTCTTTGACTCCACATCATATCCAGGTCTGCTGATGCTAGAGGTGGGCTGCCATGGCCTTGGACAGCACCACTCTTATGGCTTTGCAGGGTATAGTGGGCTGCCTTCATGGCTGGCATTGAATGCCTGTGGCTTTTCCAGGCACACAGTGCAACCTGTCAGTGGATCTAGCATTCTGGATATAGAGGACAGTGGCCTTCTTCTCACAACTCCACTAGGCAGTGCACCAGTGGGGACTCTGTGTTGGGGTTCCCACTACACACTTCTCTTCCACACTGCCCTAGCAGAGGTTCTCCATGAGGGCTCTGCCTCTGCAGACCAACTCTGCCTGGACATCCAGGCATTTCCATACATCCTCTGAAATCTACGCAGAAGTTCCTAAAACTAATCCTTTTCTTCTGTACCCCTGTAGGACCAACACCACATGGAAGCTGCTAAAGACGGAATTGCACCCTCTGAAGCAATAGCCTGAGCTGTACCTTGGCCAATTTAGCCATGGCTGGAGTGGTTTGGATGCAGGGTACCAAGTCATGAGTCTGCACACAGCAGGGGGTCCCTGGACCCAGCCCAGGAAACCACTTCTCCCTCTTAGTTCTCTGGGCCCGTGAAGGAAGGGGCTGCTGTGAATGTCTCTGACAAGCCCTGCAGACATTTTCTCCATTGTCATGGTGAGTAGCATTTAGATCCTCATTACTTATGCAAATTTCTGCTGTCAACTGGAATTTCTCTTGAGAAAATGGGTTTCTTTTCTACTGCATCATCAGGCTGCAAAATTTTCAACTTTTTGTGCTCTATTTCCTCTTGAACACTTTGCCACTTAGAAATTTCTTCTACCAGATACCCTAAGTCATCTCTCTCAAGTTCAATGTTCCATAGATATCTAGGGCAGGGGCAAAATGCCACCAGTTCTTTGCATGGCAAGTGTAACCTTTACTCCAGTTCCCAACAAGTTCCTCATCTCCATCACCTCAGCTTGCATTTTATTGTCCATATCACTATTAGCATTTTGCTCAAAGCCATTCAACAGTCTCTGTGAAGTTTCAAACTTTCTCACATCTTCCTATCTTTTTCTAAGCCCTCCAAATTGTTCCAACCTCTGCCTGTTACTCAGTTCCACAGTCAAGTCTACATTTTCAGCTGTCTTTACACCAGTGCCACTCTACCTGGTATCGATTTACTATATTAGTCCATTCTCACACTGCTATGAGGACATACCAGATAAAGGATAATTTATAAAGAAAATAGGTTTAATTAACTCATAGATCCACAAGGCTGGGAAGGCCCCAGGAATCTTACATTCATGGCAGAAACTTATAAGACTTTCTTTTTCACAGGTCAACAGCAAAGAAAAGTGCAGAGTAAAGTGAGGGAAAACAACCCTTATAAAACCTTCAGATTTGTGAGCACACACTCACTATCATAAAAAGGGCATGGAAGTAATCTACTCCATGATTCAATTTTCTCCCACCAGGTCCCTCTCACAATATGTGGAGATTGTGGGAACTACAGTTCAAGATGAGATTTGGGTGGGGACACAGCAAAACCATATCACCCTCTAAGAATTTATTTACCCAAGAATGTGGCCAAATTGCTGGCAAGTTTTCAATTGACAACCCATACATATCTGTTCAGTTTCTCATCGCCAGTTTCTCATGTACATTTCTCAAGATGGTGGGCAAGGAAGAAAAACACAGTATATGCTTTTTTACTTATTGGTTTCACAACTGGACAGGTGGGAGAGACAAATGATACACAGAAAAACACAATTATCTCCCAACATTTCTGATTAAAACTGTGAAAAGGAAATATGTGGTGCTATTAAATGGAGGTGTTACAACCCGAGAACAGATCTTAGGATTTACAGTCAAGTAGACTTTACACCTCACTGTAGACACTTACAAATCACCAAATATACAAACGATATTTTACTTTATAGAGAGTATACTGACTGTGTTATATATACAGTCTAATTTAGTGTATCATTTGAGTATTAAAATGATAAATTAGCCTGGGTACAGTGACTCAAGCCTGTAATTTCTGCATTTTGGGAGGCCGAGGTGGGTGGATCACCTGAGGTCAAGAGTTTGAGAACAGCCTGGCCAACATGATAAAACCTCATTTCTAATACAAATCTAAAAAAATTAGCCAGGCATGGTGGTGGGTGCCTGTAATCTCAGCTACTCATGAGGCTGAGGTAGGAGATTCACTAGAACCCTAGGGGTGGAGCTGGCAGTGAGCCGAGATCACACCACTGCACTCCAGGCTGGGTGACAAAGCAAGACTTCGACTCAAAAAAAAAAAAAAGAAAGGAAAAACTAAAATTAATTTTATTAGTCAGTATTTTAAACATTCCATCTTAAACTCAAGGGGATAAATGTAGACATGTATCAGTAGGAAGTGACATAAATTAAAAGCGATCTTTAAAACAAAAAATATTACTAATTTTTGGTAAGAACTATATTATATGTACATTTTTAAAACGTGGGATTGTAAAGGCCCTATTAGCATCTTTTCATGAAAACTTCTCAAATATTACAATGCCATAGATGACATCAGAATTACTTCAAGAGTAATTCTGATGGAGATTGATATGCTAAAGTTTACAGCTGATGAGGATGTAAGCACTGTACCAAACTAGAGGCAAAGCTGTGTTTTTCCATCACTCTGGAAGTGAGGGGGAAGAGGAGGAAAAATTAACTAATGTCTATGTGCTTCACAAAAGCTAGGTGTGTCATTGTCCATTAAGCCCAAATAATAATCCAGCCAAATAGATCTTCTTATTCCTTTATGGATATAAGTTTTAAAGAAATTAACTGCTGTACAATATAATTTTTCTGAGTTAAACACAAATACCAACACTAATAACTTTACTCAATACTTTTGTTGTACTCTAGAGATGTTCAACAAACCTAATGGCAATCAGGAAGAACATGATTTATGACATCTATTGCAAAGGAATCCATTTTTTTGGTTCATGATTTAGGTATTCTAAATATGACTGGGGTAGTATGTGACTTATTTAAATATTATGTGGTTTGCAAAATATGAAATGAACGATATCAGATTTGTGATGTCCTTTTATGTGCTAATTTTGAAATATGTAAAATTCAATAATTACTAGTATGAAAATTTATTCATATCTTTATTAATATGAATAATATATGGCAGACATATCCTGCATTGATGATGCTCACAGATTTTTTTAAATCAAAATGTTATATAATCCCACACATAGTAAGCTGGAAATAATATAGCAGAATAAATGTAAATTTACACCAAGAAAATATAATAATAAGATTTTAATTATTTTCTTCATTATTCAGTACATTTTCTACTTTTGATTTCTAATCTTGTAGTATGTGTTAAACACAATATGTTTCGACTGAATTATGGTGAGAATATAATTAATTACTACAGAAGGTAATTGCATACCTGTATGAAGGATATTTCAACTTGAAAACTTAGGGAATTTCAATGAGAATATAATGGACCAAAATAATTAGTTCCTTAATATCAGGGGATATCTTGATTTAGTCATTTGTCTTAAACATATAATTACCAAGAAATTACTTATTCAGGCACACATAGTTTTCTTCATAATTATAGCAATCACATTGTATCAGGGATTACTAAACTTATTATTATAATTAAAAACAAATATTAAGTAATTTGTTTCCAAGTACACAAAACTGTTACCCCCTGACATGATTTCCAAAATTCTCTTTCCCAAAGTCTTTGAGGCAACAACTCTGATTTATTTTGTAACAGTGTAATTCACAAAATGTCCTGACTATGATTTAACATCAGGAATTATTATAAAGGAATGACTATAATGTAGTTTGTGTGTATATATATATATATATATATATATATATATATATTCACTAAATATAGATGCACTAAATATAGATTCACTAAATATAGATGTATATATATATCTATATTCACTAAAATATGACTAAGTCATATGCCTGCTATATATATATATATATGACTTAGTCATATTTTAGTGAATCTAAATGGATGCCAAGGTATTCTTAAAGGAGAAAACAAAACAAAACAAAACAAAAAACAGCAGGTCAAACTCTTCACGCAACCACTGAGAAAGTCATGTGCTTTTCTTACTTCTTCCTCCCTCCTGTCTCTTTTTAACATCTGGAATGACTAATATGTTTGGACACATGATGGCAAGTTTCTTACACAGTTTGACAGTTAATATAATGTGCTTGTATAGTTCAGTTTCTACAGATAGGATATTGACACAGTTTAAAATTACAAAAAATATTTGCTTTAAGGCTATTTACCAGTAAATGTTTTGAGAAATGTGCTTTTCCGAGGTAAACATAACTCAATCCTTAAAATCTTCAAATAATACAGTCCTTATAAAATTTATTTATTGAAACATAGTTGTTAAGTTTATAAAGATGACATTGTGCACACCTTCAGACTTTACTCAGACAAAACAATTTATGTACCCAAAGGAACTTAGAGATGAACTTTACCTGAGCTAGTCATTAATGACCCTATATTCTATGCCTCAAAGCCCTTCCATTTTTCTTGGGACAAAACAATTCTTAACACTGTCTTTACAATCTACCAGACTAAGCAGGATCCAACTTAGGTTTCCCTCTCCATTCTCCTGAAAAAACAGAAATGGTCTCTTTTTGGTTATTGTTCTTCCTCATACGTCAGGGCTTGATTCTTTTTTTTTTTTTTTTTTTTTTTTTTTTTTTTTTTTTTTTTTTTTTTTTTTTTTTTTTTTTTTTTTTTTTTTTTTTTTTTTTTTTTTTTTTTTTTTTTTTTTTTTTTTTTTTTTTTTTTTTTGAGATAGTCTCACTTTATCACCAGGTTGGAGAGCAGTGGCATGATCTCGGCTCACTGCGATGTCCGCCTCCCAGGTTCAAGCGATTCTCCTGCCTCTGCCTCCTGAGTAAGTAGCTGGGACTAAGTTGCACACCACCACACCCAGCTAATTTTTTTATTTTTAGTAGTGACGGGGTTTCACCATGTTGGCCAGGATGGTCTCAATCCCCTGACCTCGTGATCCGCCCACCTTGACCTTCCAAAGTGCTGGGATTACAGGCATGAGCCATAGTGCCCAGCCCATTCTTTTGTTATGTGACTTTGTCTTGGCCTAACCTTCAGATTTCAGCTCAGAATCACTTCTAGAATCTTCCTTGACTCTCTAAATACAATCAATCTCCTTATCCAGTTTCACAGAACACTAAACATTTCTTTCTAGGTACTTTACATGGTTTGTTGTTTCTATTTACTTGATGAACTTTGTAACATTTATCTTTTTAATTTTGAAATTCTGAGGCTCAGAACCATGACCCTTTTCCCTTATTGCTTAATCTAGCATCTCTTATATAATAGAAGCTCTTTAAATACTATTCAATTTACAAACATATAGTACATCTTAAGGAATTTTTATTGAGTTTGGATCTCAAGGGCACAGATTTGAGTTAAATATAATCTGTATTTTATGAAACATTATCACTGATGAATCTTCAAGGCATATTTGTTTATCCATTTCTTTCTCTCCTTTTATTCTCATAACTTTTTCCTCTCTTTGCCACCAATGGCAATCTTTTTAATACATATAAGGAGTATCTTTTAACTAGACCATTTATGGTACATTATATTATAGTTTAGCAAATATCCCCTCCCCTTTCTTACACTTCCTGTCCTACTGATATTTTGGGCTAGGCCAGGTGACTTGCTTTGGTCAATAGACATGACGAACTATGACACAAGAGCAGTCTTTACATGTTACCATGTGGTTAAGGCAAGTTCTCTTGGGATTCTGTTCTCCCCATGTGAAAAGCAGGCCTGGTTAGCCATGGGTCCCTGCAGAAGGAGATATGTGGAACAGACAGGAGCCCAGCCAAGGTCAGCCAACTCCTGACTGCCTCACAGACCCATAAATAATACTATTGATCTTTACTTTTGTAAACCAGTGAGATTTTGGTGTTGTTTGCTAAGAATTATTTTTGAAGGAAAAACTATAGATGCTATTATGTGGTTAAAAAAAAAACTATGTAATGGTGTTGCTTTCTTTTTCTCACCATTTTCATTGAGCACTCAGTTCTTATACCTCATTCTTTTTGCTATGTTTTAATCAAATCCTGCTGTGCCAGAAGTTCGCAGGATACTTCACACTAATGATCACAGCTGTACAGGAGTCTCTGCGATATGTTAGAAAGTTCCTAAAATGACAGATAACAGTCCTGACAATGGCATTGTCTTGAATGTCTTTAACTTATTTGACTCTGTAGTAAAGATGGCTTGACGTTCGAGAGAGATGATGGGGTGGCCGGCTCTGCATTATCATGGTGAGTGGAACAGCTAGGTGTGAAGCCAAACAAGCTGCAGCATTTAGCTATCGTGGTAGTCTGGTCAAAGGGAAACTTCAAATCAAAATACTCGGGTCCAGTCCTTAGATTATAAACCCATGCTGAGAGAAGATCAAGCAGGAAAAATACTGTCACGGTCATGTTTCAGAGGCACAGCACCTTCCTGACATCCCCAGGACCTTATACTACCTCTTTCTTCTCTACAACCTATGCTCAGGTTCCTGGACCTCAGACCTTAACAGGATTTTCCAGAATGCAGGGGAAAAGCACAAAGAGAAGGAAGCAGATCACAAAATATAAATATGGATGACAGATCTCACAGACTTAAAGCATAAAAAAGGTCAGAGTAAACATACAAAAATAATAGTTAATATATGTTATTACTATGTGGTAGGCACCAACTGCTTCACATAAATGATATCATTTCAAATGCACAGCAACCCTACAAAGTATTTCTTTTGTGATTAGAACATACGAAATATTCTCTAAACAAATTTTTAAGTGTATCACACAGTATTGTTAACTACAGGCACAATGTTGGAAATCAGATCTTTTGAATAATACCAGAAAAACAAATAATTCAATTAAATGGGTGAATGATTTGAATAAACACTTAAAAAAAAAAAGACACACAAATGGCCAACAGTACATAAAAATGTGCTCAACATCATTAGTCATCAGAGAAATAAAAGTCAAAACTGAGATCAGATATCACTTCATGCCTCGTAGGATGGCTGTTATTTAAAAAATTATTTTAAAAATATGGAGAAATTGCTACACTTGTACATTGTTGGTGGAAATGTAAAATGGCACTGTCAATATGAGAAACAGTATGGGGTTTCCTCAAAAAATTACAAATATATGATCCAGCAGTCTCACTTTTGGGAATTTATTCAAAACATGAAATGAAATCAGGATCTTGATATCTATTTGTACTCCCAAGTCCCACGAGTATTGCAGCATTATTCAGAACATCCAAGATGTAGAAACAGCCTAAATGGTCATCGATGGATGAGTGGATAAAGAAAACGTGGTATATGCATATAAGCGAACATTACTCAGCTTTAAAAAGAAGGAAGTACTACCATTTATAACAACATGGACTAACCTTAAGGACATTATGCTGAGTGAAGTAAGCCAGTCATAGGACCCATACTGCATGACTGCATTTACATGAGATATCTAAAATAGTCAAACTCACCGATGCAGAGGTGGTTGTCAGAGGCTGAGGGGAAGGGGAAAAAGAGAGTGGCTGTTCAACATATATAAAGTTTCAGTTGCGCTACTTTTGTTCTCATTTTCCAGATGCCAGAACTGAGGGTTACAGTGAATTAAGTGACTTGGTTTAGGCCACAGGGCTAGTCAGTGGGAGCTTTTGAAGTTGAAACTAGACATTCTTGCTCCTAAGCCCACACTCTTGAAGCCATTTAAAACTATTGAGGCCGGGTGCGGTGGCTAACAACTGTAAGTCCAGCACTTGGGAAGGCTGAGGAGGGTGGATCACCTGAGGTTGGGAGTTCAAGACCAGCTGACCAACAAAAAGAAACCTGGTCTCTACTAAAAACACAAAATTAGCCAGGTATGGTGGTGCATGCCTGTAATCCCAGCTACTCAGGAGGCTGAGGCAGGAGAATTGCTTGAACCTGGGAGGTGGAGGTTGCGGTGAGCCAAGATCGTGCCATTGCACTCCAGCCTGGGCAACAAGAGTAAAACTCCATCTCAAAAAATAAATAAAATAAAAACTTTATTGCGCTGATAAACTATATAAATTTGCATATGAGGGGCCATCATATACCAGACATAATTCATACAAAGAAAAGAATATCTAAATATATACTAGCAAAAAACTTTAATATAAAAATGGAGATTTTATAAGCAGATAAAGATTAAATATCTAAAAATGAAGAAAAATTAATGTGGCTTAATATTTTATAATTTATTAAATAATAAAAAATAGTAAAACATTGTCTATATAGCTTTAAAGGAAAAAAATTTGATCCAAGACTCTAGTAGTCTGTCAAGTTTTATATGTATAAGCAAAAAAAGTGTCATATAAGAACATACAAAGTATATATCCTCAATAAATTGAAGACATATAAATAAACTAAGAGATGCAGCAAATGAATAGCTAATAGTTAATGGATCAGAACATAAAAGGAGTATTGTAAATCATACATCATTTTAAATATGGCAGAATAAATAGCTGTTGTAAATATGCCTAGGATATATAATTAAGGCACCACAAATTATTTTTAAATAAAATGTACATGACTAATTATTCAAGGAAAATATAATGAAAATAAACTTAAAGAGTTAAAAACAAAAAAGTGAATCATAAATAAAAGTTATACCCCCAAATGACTAAGGCACATGAAAATTAAGCGTAAGAAGGCAGCATCAGGAAACCAGAGGCCAGTGGGTTCCTAATCAACAGAACTGTGGTCCTTCATTTAGATTTCATTCTCCTTCCCCTATCTGCAAAGTTTTTTTACCATTCATCTTCTCCACATTGAAAATGTCTTTTCATCTGTACCACGTCACTAGCAGATTTCCCTTCCATCTTGTCAGTCTTTCCTTTCTTTGGCTCTTTCCACTAATCAGTCCCTGACATATCCCCAAATTCTGAGAGTCTATTTCCAGGTTCCTCTTTGATTATGTTTTCATTCTTGGAGAATGTATTTACTCTCAGAGCTTGAACCTCTCTCCATTCAGGTAACTCCTGTGTTCACATTTCTTTTTTAAGATCTTTGCCTGATATTTTCTGCCTGATCCATCTCAGTCCCATAAACGCAACTGCATCATCCTGGCATCAGATCAAAGCAGCTGCAGAAACTCAATACCTATCATCTCAGGTCCTCCTCACGGAGTTTCTCATCTGTGTAAAGGCAATCTTAGCCTCACCCTGCCATCTTCCTCCAGCCTCCTCCCAGAGTGAGGTTTCATGCACTCCTTGGTTTGATAACCGGGCAACAGATAAGCTTTCTGCCAGCCCGGGGTATAGTTCCCTCAGCCTCCATCCTCCACACCTCAGGCCGAGGGGATGGGGAGCATATGGGTGCCAATTTTTATCATTCTATAGATCACTGCAGTTAGATGTTCTGAAATAATTTCAAATTTAATTTGTCCTAAAACTGACCTCATGTGTCAGGCTGTGACACTGTCTAGGCTATGTTAGGCCTGTGTTTCATTGTAGGGCTGCTTTCCAAAGATAGCCACCACCCGCAAAAATGAAAGAATTGCAAAGAGGACAAAGATAAGACCAGGAATTCTGAGTCGCTTAGCTTAGAGGGTGTTACTTGAATCCAGGTCATGAGAAGCCAAGATACCCTTTCACAGGGTGTGTTTCCATTTCCTCTGGCAAGACATTCAGATTAAAGGATATCATTTAAGCCATAAGGGAGGTCTGTGGGCCTGTCCCAGAGAAAGCCAACTGGAATTATATTCTTATTCCCCACCCCCAAAATATGTAAACTAGTGATACTGTTAAAAAAAAAAAAACCTTTAGACAAATTTAAGAGAGCTTAATTGAGAAAAGAAAATAAGTGACTAGCAAATCAGACAGCCCTCAGAATCAAAGAAAATTCAGAGAGACTCTGGCATTGTCACATGGTCAAATATCTATGGGAAGAAAATGTGATGTGCAAAACCCAAAACTGAGATACAGAAACAGCTGGATTCATTACAGCTTAGCATTTGCCTTAAACAAAGTTTAAACAGTTGGCCACCTATGAGCTGTTAAAGCTACTGGAATTGATTGAGACTAAGGGGTTGTTGCAGGGAAACACTACTAAAGTTAGTCTTTTTGTTATTTACCTGCTAAGTACGTGAGTACGGAGACTTTTTCAAGCTAAATTTTAGTTTTATTTAGTAATACATTATGGCATCTGAAGGACACTTTTGTAAAGGTGGAAACAAATTGTATGCATATTTCCAATTATAACAAAAGAAAAATGCCCCTTTAGCTCTGGTAGCTATGATAGTTTCTAAATTAAAAGAGCATTATTTACATCTGAATTGTTAATTCTAATACCGATTACAAGTATGATTAATAATATAATCATTTTTCACTAAGCCTTCCCTTTTATACCTGTTTACCCTTTCAAATCTAATTATATCCCATTGTCGTTTTAAAGATCAAGCCCCCACTGTTTCATGGTGTTCCTTCTTTCTAATTAAGTATTCGAGACCAATGGGAGTCAGGCTGGGGCTGTATCATCTCAATTTTCACAAGCTGACATTCACAGTAAAAGTAGATCTTGATGATTTCCCGAACAGCTTTGATGTGAAGGAAAACAAAACAAAACAAAACAACACGGAGCTGTGTGTATTCCCTCCTCGTGCTCCTGGGCGAGAAATCATAGTTAGTAGCGGCTGATCTCGGAAATCGGAGTTTCTGCTACATTGCTAGCAACAGCGTAAATCAATACAGGATAAGAACACAAGCCAGTATGAGGTGAGTCATGAAAAATAGATCAGTAGTGGTCTCAATTGAAAATGATACAGAAAAAACATATTATCTGGAAAGAAAAATACGATTTTATAACACTCCTGGTCCTGAACAGTTTTAACTATGGCACACAAAGCAAGCAAGCAGCAAATTACAGACAAGGATGACTGTTGCTTTCTTTCTACTGTTAACATGCCTCCACTACTAGATTGTAACAGAATGACTATTTCAGCGTTAAACATTGGGAGAGGACGTCCATAATTACATAGCATATTTTGTAACATCATGACATTTTAATAAGACACAGGCATACATCACAGAAAAGAAGAACTGGCCATCTTTTTTCATTCTCTAGAGATCAACAAAAGTACCCTTGAATGACAGATGGGTGTTAAAATCCCTTTGCAAATCATTCTCAGGTAGCTCATCTAAACTCTGAAAGGCTACAATAGCTCTCAAAATCTCAAAAGAGGGAAATAAAATACTTCACAGTTGTAATGATTTTCTCTTTATAAATACACTTTCTGAAAAAGTATAGTGAGGATACTAAATATTTGCATACTGATTTTAAAGTCCAAAGCTATTAAAATTGCAAAAATTTTTATGGAGCCTATTTATCTCATAAATCAGAATCAAAGCCTGAAAAAAAAAGAATTCTTAAATGTCTACATAATTCTCACAATATTATATATATATGTAAAAATAAAAAAGTTGGTCAAAATCGCTCATATTATACATGTTCCAATTACTACCCTACTTTAAACAAAAACCTTATAAATTCCTAAAATACATAAAATGTAAGGATTGGTACAAATAATGTTTCATTTCTTGGAGATAAAATGAAAATGAAACAAAAACCCTATTTATTTATCCCAGTTATTTCACTCACATGCTCACAAAGGACACTATTCTGTCACCAGTTAACTCTGTTCCCCAAAATCTCCTCATAAATGCAGTTTCAAAAAAGATGAAACTGGGCAAATAACCATTATAGCTACAGTTTCGTTGTCAAATTTGAGAATGAGACATCTCTGGTGAAAAATAAAAGGTTAGCCATTTTTAATTTCCAAAATGATCCGTCACTCACTATTCATGTCTCATGTAAACTTCATAATGTCAATGCTGTCACAAAAGCAAGGCAGAAAAAAGGGATCTCTCAGCTTTAATTCAGTAGGGAGAAAAGTTCCTGGAAGATGTTTTTCCTCCCTCTGCAGCACTTCAGTTTTACCAAATATGTATTTTATAATTCTTAATTTATATTCAACAACAATGCTCTCTCCGGCTTTCAGAGATTTTCTAATTTCTCTCATATTTCAAAAAATGTCCTTGTTGGCCGGGCGCAGTGGCCCAGGTCTCTAAACCCAGCACTTTGGGAGGCCAAGGCGGGTGGATAACGAGGTCAAGAGTTCGAGATCATCCTGGCCAACATGGTAAAACCCCGTCTCTATTAAAAATACAAAAATTAGCTAGGCATGATGGTGCATGCCTGTAGTCCTAGCTACTCTGGAGGCTGAGGCAGGAGAATTGCTTGAACCCAGGAGGCGGAGGTTGCAGTGAGCCAACATTTCACCACTGCACTCCAGCCTGGCAACAGAGTGGGACTCCATTTCAAAGAAAAAAAAAAAAAAAAAGAAAGAAAGAAAAAGAAAAAGAAAAAAAGTTTTGTTGTTGCTATTTTATAGTTTAAAATGAGTGGCCCTCACTTCATTCAAAAGAAACAGGATGCCTTGAAAATGACGTGGTCAACCTCTACAAATTAAAATTATTTTTGCTTAATAATGGTAATACTTAATATATGTGGTGGCAGAAGCCTTGCTGAACATATATATACATCAGTCATTTAATTTTCATAGCCCTTAAATGGCCAAACTAAGGCTTAGAGATATTAAGAATTTTTTCCAGGGTCATATAAAACTATATTTCTGAAAATATGGCACATTTTGTCAATCCTGAAGAATACAGAATAACCATTTATTTATTTACCTATTCAATTATTCAACAAACATTTCTGGGCAGACTAGTAAGTAGCAGGCTAAGAGTTACACATGGGAGTACAAAATGAAATAAATTTTGATTCCTGCCCTCAAGGACCTTACATTCTAGTTTGGAAGAGAGACTATTAAATAAACATACAATGTTAAGATAGACACAGCCTTAGTAGTGACATAGGATCCCTGAAGAGTATGAAATTGAAACTATTTCCTTCTAATTAATAAACATTTATAACAGTAACAGAGTAGAAAACACTTGGCAAGCCTGTCCAAATAATACTTATTGTCTTTATGGTATCAACATAAAATAAGAGTAAAAATCAAGCATAATATATTTTTAAAAATTATGCAATATAGTAATTTCAAAAATTTTCATGGAATTGAGCTTTTATTTAGAATTTGTCTAGATGCAGACAAATGGCAACTATGCTCATTTAAGGGACACAATTGGCAGCAATGATTCAAAAGCTCAACTCTGATCATAGCTGTACCAAAAGACTGTTGGTGTTTCAAGGAGCAAAACTGAGTGTGATAAATATATACTCAATAACTAAAATGAATATACTTGGTATTTCAATTGAATGACTGGCATTCACTTTCTATCTAATGAAAGGCCAACGTCAATTATTAAATGCTAAAAATTACTACTGGGAATGCAAACCTACAAACCTCTTCCAAAGAAATATGAAACGTAAGTCTGGCCAATTTCTTTAAAAGAGCTTCAAAGTGTAAAAACAGAGCTTGTTCTCTCCATAAATACTTTCTATAAGTAATTTATCTTCTTTATAGAACAGATAACAAAGCAAGACAACTTTTTGCACCCTGGTGGATGTGCTCTGAATGCCAAGCCAGGCACCACAGTCATCACTACCAAAAGGGAAGTAAGAATTTCACTGTCTACAGGAAGACTTTGAGGTCTGTCCCATGTAGGTGACCAATAGTGTTACTTTTAGTCTCTCATCATTAATGCCGTTAAACTCTATGTTAAATTATGTGCTGATGGAAAGTTCTTAAAAATGTATGTTAGTGTTGTGTTTGCTTACAATCATTAAGTACAGAAAATTATCGTTTCTATTTGCAGTTCTGTCTTTTCTATAAGATTATCAGTTTCTTGAGACCAAAACTCATTATCACAATGACCAATACATAGTTGGTGCTAAAAACATATATGTTGAGTAAAATTGAATACACATTCCTAATTTCAAAGTATATTGCATGTGTTACAATTTACTTAAAAAACAGATAAATTGGCCGGGCGTGGTGGCTCACATCTGTAATCCTGGCACTTTGGGAGGCCAAGGCTGGCAGATCACGAGGCCAAGAGATTGAGACCATCCTGGCCAACATGGTGAAACCCCCCTCTACTAAAAAAATACAAATATGAGCTGGGCGTGGTGGCGTGCGCCTGTAGTCCCAGCTACTCGGGAGGCTGAGGCAGGAGAATTGCTTGAACCCAGGAGGCGGAGGTCGCAGTGAGCCGAGATCGTGCCACTGCACTCCAGCCTGGCGCCTGGCGACAGAGCAAGACTGTTTCAAAAAAAAAAAAAAAATGACAAATTGCCAGTTTCACATTCACCATCTTTATTGATGGGTTCAAGTCTATGAAATTTTGCCTATCATATATGCCAAAACACAATAAAGCAGTTTTAAAGACATTTTAACACACCTAAGAAAAGGAGCTTCTGAAGTAAAGGTCACCACTTTCATGTTAACATTAGTATATTTTGATTCCTTATAGTCACAATAGAGCTTATAAGACGTGTCCAAAGTGAAGCTGAAAAATGTTGATGCCATTCACCGTTAATTAAATATACAGGGTTAAGAGAAATGCTATTTATATTAGCAATAGAAAACAAAATTTCTAAAGCACTTATAAGATTCAGGTTATTTTATTACTCTTCTAAAATAGTTCATTTAGCTTTTACTTGTATTTTTCTAAAATTGATCAGCCACCAACTTATAGCATGACCCCACTCAAAGAAAAATTTAAATTATTCAGTTCTTAGGATAATAAATAATTAATATTTATAAAACAATCATGTATTAATCAAAGTATTTTTATATTTATACTATTAATTCTATATGGTATTTCATTACTCCTGCTATAGTAATATTTTAATTAAAAACCTTGTCTTGAAAGATAATTTAGGATATCCCAAAAGAAGTAAAGTTCTGTATGAAGAAAGAATCTGTTAATTATTTTATGTAAGCAATCTTTTTTAAATTTACCAAAATAAACACATTCAACATAAGTTGTATGTGATATGTTGATTTGGAGTTTGCTAACAAAATAATCATATATGCATACAATGGAAAATATATAACTTTAAAAACATATCTAGATTAAGTGAAGCTTACAAATGGAGACAATTCTTTTTACATATATTTAGAATTATGATAAATTAGTAAATTTGTGCATTCTAGGAAAACAAAAAGCATATTCCTTATTGTCTAGGTTCATTTGAAAGTGATTTGAAAAATGCTGTGTACGCGTGGATGAAATAAGCAAAAGAACATAAAATGTACTAATAAACAGAGTGAAATTCACAGAGACTGCTTTTGCTGTTTGTGACTGAGTTATTCGTAAGTTTTAAGGATTTTTCTCAGTACAGTTCAGAATATTAATCAATGCCTTCTACTTACAGGAGGGTCTGCATCTTCAGCATAAACTGTTGTGATAGGTGTACCCTTGACTGCATCTGGAGCCACCATCCCTTTGTATATTCTTTTACTAAATACAGGAGGATAATCATTCATATCCTGTAAAACACAATTAGGAGTTCAGTACTTTAGTTACAACCAGGTTAGGGATACAGTTACTAGATTGACTCCCACTCTTCATATTACACAACTCATTTGCCACTGTCAGCCTTCCATCCTCTCAATTCTATTACTCTCACTTCAGACTGGCACCTCGGAGGAAACTGTCAGAGTTCTCATATAATACTAATGTGTGGATATCAACTGAAGGCCATTCTACTGGAATAAAGTCTTTCACCCTCAAAAACATACCTTTTGGAGACTGAAGTGACCCTTGAATTTTTCTCTAGCTTACTTCTAATGGTATGAGGTAAAATTTTAATATTTGTAAACAAGTAAGAACAAGTTTCTTAAAAACCTACATTCTTTGAAGCAGGAGTAAAATATATATTTTTTAAAGCCCTCCATATGTTTTTGTAGCAATGTAAAGTGTTTTATATACTTAGCATAATACTATGATTAGAACATTTCAGATACTAACTGTGAAATATCCTTTGTTGACATTTTACATGATAAAAGGAGATTTTCTTTGCAAAATGGCACTTAAGATTAGATATATGCAGAAAACAATTTACTGAATTTTTTGAGAATTTGTGTGTATCTTATTTTATTTTTCCAGTTTGCTGATATATATATATAAACATATATATATATATATATATAAACATATATATATATATATATATATATAGTTACTCATGTAGTGTCAAGTTCATTAAATAAATAGTTATCAGTTATTTCCCACTTTTATAACCCAGTGTCAGGCATTGAGTATACTGTTGTGACTCAAGAAAAAGATGTCTTTGTCTTTGTGTCACTTAACTGCCATTAAGCTAGTAAAAATACTGATCTGCAAATAGGCTAGTGACTTTGACTAAATTAATCTACTTACTTGTCATAGCCAAAATAATAAATCAAGTCCCCTGAAAGCAACCATTTTTTTCTGAATCATCTTATCTTTCAAGGAGAATTGTATATTATGTTTTTTCAATAATGCTTATTAATATGGCAGATTTATTTATTTATAATAGTTTAATAATCCTTACACCCCTACAGGGTTTTGAGTAGCGTGGGTCAAACATATTGGAACTGAAAGCTAAATTTGTTCATTATCTGTTCTTCCTCTCCAAGAAACATTTTTCTCACTTGCTATTAAAAACAAAATTTTAAAAATCTACATGTTCTTTGATATTTGTTCAGACACAACAATTTTCCTGTACAGTATTAAGTTGGAAACACATAAATTAATCAATTGTAAATTTCTCCTTTTGCAAAGAAGTCAGAATAATTATCTCTTACTATCAAACAGTGCTTCCTTTTATAGTCACCATAGAGTTGAGTTCTGAGTAGTCAATATGAATAAACCTGCATATTCTAATAGGAAGGATTGAACTGTACACAAAAGTGAAAAATAAAAGATAATATTTCTTATGTTTTGGCATATAGCATTCACAATCTCTTATGTGAAAAAGATTTTTTAAATAAATTACGGATTTTAGAATCTGAACAAATAAATGAACCAAGAATCTTTATAATGAGGACTGTGTAGGTTATTGATCTTTAGGCTCCATGCAGGGGGTAAATACATAAAACATTAGCATGCAAACTTTTTAATGCTCTTTCCAAGAGTACCAATTAACTTAATGAGTGGATGTGACAACTAAGGGTGTGGAAATACTTTAGCATCCCTAAATTGATTCTGAAGGTTAGAATAGTAGCCCAACACTGCAATTTTTTCATATATGAGTTTCCAATGAGCTCAATATGTTCTTACATATTTTATTCTTTATTACTCCCAGGGGAAACTTAAAACCTTAACGTCACAAAGTACTTTATGGAAAATTTGATTCTTTAGAAACAAAAAAATATGTATACTTTTTCAATTATGTCAATATAGCTGTATACAGTTTTTAACACAATGAACTTTTTATTTGCTTGGGAAGTATTCACTGGATTCACTTTCTAACTTGAATGTACAGTGGATTCACAAACTGATTAAATGTACACCTAAGGCTGTAAGTGACTGCAGCCTATGAAAAGATTGGTTTTCCTCCCTCTTTATTTTCTATTGACAGGATGAAGAATAAATTAATATAGTTATTGTAGCAGTATTTCTTTTTATGACACGTTATACATACTTTGGGTTTATAATATTTTATTGTGGCTAAATATGCTGCCAGTTGCATATAGTTTTTCCACAATGCATTATTTCAAGAGCAGAAATGTTTTGAAATGCAGTGCCAACAAGTATAATCAATAGTTCATTATATTTACGCTCAGGGACATCTGAAGAAAAATGTACATAAATCTGCTTTTGTACAAATGTTCTATTCTGTAAATTAAGAATATGCTCAGCACTCCAAAACCATGCTCTTTTCTGTTGCCCATTATTCCACTAGAGGGGAGTATTGGCAAAAAGAAATGTTTCCTCTTCCGTACTCTAGTTATAAATTGTATCATTAAAATCCATAATGGTTTGTTTCTTTTGGTTAAAATTTGTCTTGGTCTCAACAAAACTTAGTTTCAATGCTTCAAAAGAGTATTCTGAATGTTATGCTTTACAACTTGAAAAACATTATGGTTTTTTCTTAAGACAAAGTTTAAAAATGGCTATACTAATAAAGCTTGCAATTTGTTTCCATATATCAAGCAAATAAAATTATACCTGAAGGTATAGGTGGTTAACAGGAGAAAAACTGTGTTTTATTTATTTTCTACATTAAAGTATGTAATAATCACAGATATGATTTCTACTTTAGCAGACTACCAAGAAGATTTAAGGAATCTTTTTAATGAGCATGCCAGGAAGATAAGAACTTATCAGCAAGTTTGTAAACTTAATGACAAGTTGAAGTTCTACACAGCAAAAAAAATTGAGAAAAAGATGATAAAATTTTTGATTTTCTGGAATGATAGGCAAAAACCCATAGAACAGTGCTTATTTAGAAGATAAGCCAAAAGTTCTAACTAGTTACAGATTGATCATCTTTTAAACAATGATGAATATATAGCAAATGCCAGCCCTTACCATATCAAAGCTAATGCACGCTCTATGAGGAGATACAGACAGTATAAGTCAATGGGTGGAATGACTTCAGTTGTTTCTGTAGTGTGGTCTGCCATTAGCATTGTCCTAGTTGAGCTCTATGGCTGCCTTGCCCTCCATAATGCCTTTAGGTTTATGGAACTGATACATACTTTTACGTGGAAGGGAGTATAGTTGATTGCTTGCCTGTTACCCGTGCTCTTTTCCACTACTAGACACTTTAGATTTGCTGTTCAAGTTGCTGTTTCTTGTATTTCTTATATTATTAGCATTCTGCTGGTTTTTTTCCTCTCTTAATTTCTGTATTTTCTCTTTGTCTTTACTGACTTATTTCCCTTCTTTTATGCTTCTGTATATAGAGTCATTAAAGGCTACATATGCAGCTAAACAAAATATTTGATATTTTTACTGCCAGGCTAGGCATATTCACCACAAGCTGACCTAACAGGTCGTGGGCCATAGGTGAACATTGGGGGCAGCCTGACAGTACTTCCCAAGGGTCTATGATAGTCGCACAGGGTAAGGCTCCTTTCTGCTTGTGGAGGATGACTATTTCTCATAGGTTGAGTACCTGCTCAGTCACAGTACAATAGAAAACCAGGTAGAATTCTAACGTTTATGACTCCAGTCCTTGGCTCCCAGAAAGCATCTTTAGACCTGTTCAGGATCTGGGGGATTTTGCCACCCTGAAGCAAAAGATACAGGCCTGGCTGGCTTTGCCACTGCTGATTATAGAGAACCATGGCCTTGAACAAACGTAAGTGGTAGCCAGAGTGGTTACAGCAGGTCTTAGACAAGACCCAGTGCTTTGCTGGCTTTAGGTATGACCCAGTGCAGTCCTGTTGGTGGTATCTACAGTGGTGCTTGTGTCGCCCCATCTGCAGCTCCAGGTGGCTCCAAACAGAGACTCTCTGTTTGAGAGAAAGTAAGGGAAAAGAGTAAGAATTTCTGCCTGATAATTAAGAGGATTCTTCTGGATCTTATCCAAGATAATTAAGGTAGTAAGAGTCTGCAAGAACCACAGTGTTACTGGGCTTGGGGTGCCTCCTAAAGCAGATACAGCTTTAGCAATACCCAAATCCTTTCAAAATATCTGAAAAGTTTTCCAAGTAACAAACACAAACAAATCCAAACTGTGAAGACTACAATAATTCCCAATTCTTAAATGCTCAGACACAGACAAACATCCACAAGCATCAGTATCATCCAGGAAAATATGAACTTACCAAATGAACTAAACAAGCCACTAGGCACCAATCCTGGGAAAACAAAGATAGTGACCTTTCAGATAGAATTCAAAACAGTTGTTTTGAGAAAACTCAAAAAATTCAAGATAACACAGAGAAGGAATTTAGAATTCTATCAGATACATTTAACAAAGAGATTGAAATAATTTTAAAAATCAAGAAGAAATTCTGGAGTTGAAAAATTCAATTGACACCCTGAAGAATGCATCAGAGATTTTTAATAGCAGAACTGACCAAGCAGAAGAAAGAATTAGTGAGCTTGAAAACAGGCCATTTCAAAATAGAGGAGGTAAAAGAAAAAAAGAACAGAAAACAATCAAACATGCCTACAAGATCTAGAAAATAGCCTCAAAAGGGCAAATCTAAGAGTTATTAGCATTAAAGAGGAGACAAAGAAAGAGATAAGAGTAGAAAGTTTATTCAAAGGAATAATAATGAAGAACTTCCCAAACCTAGAGAAAGATATCAATATCCAAGTATAAGTAGATTATAGAACTACCAGCAGATTTAACCCAAAATATACTATCTCAAGTCATTTAATAATCAAATTCCAAAAGGTCAAAGATGATTACAGGATCCTAAAAGCAATACGAGAAAAGAAACAAATAACATACAATGGAGCTCTAATACATCTGGCAGCAGACTTTCCAGCAGAAAGCTTACAGGCCAGGAGAGAGTGGCATGTTGTATTTAAAGTGTTGAAAGAAAAAAAAACCTTTTATTCTAGAAGAGCATATCTGGTTAAAATATCCTTCAAACAGGAAGGAAAAATAAAGACTTCCCCAGACAAACAAAAGCTGTGGGATTTCATCAACACCACACCTGTCCTATAAGAAATGCTAAAGAAAGTTCTTCAATAAAAAAAGAAAGTTAACGAGTAATAAGAAATTATCTGAAGGTACAAAACTTTCTGGTAGTAGTATGTTCACAGGAAACAGAATAATGTAACACTGTAACTGTGGTGTATAAAATATTCTTATAAAAGTAGAATAAAATATCTTTAGTCAAATAGACAAAATGATGAAACAATCAAAAATAATAACTACAACTACTTTTCAAGACATAGACAGTCAAATAAGGTATAAATAGAAACAACAAAAAGTTAAAAAGCATAGAGATGAAGTGTCGAGTTTTTCTTAGTTTTTTTTTCTTGTCTGCTTTTTTATGCAAACAGTGTTTTTATCAGCTTAAAATAATGGGTTATAAGATAGTATTTGCGATCTCAATGATAACCTCAAACCTAAAAACATTCAACAGATAAATAAAAAATAAAAAGCCAACTAAATCATATCACCAGAGTAAATCACCTTCACTAAAAGGAAGACAGGAAAGAAAGAAAGAAGGAACACAAAACCACAAGACAACCAGAAAATAAATAACAAAATAGAAGCAATAGGTCCTTGTTATCAACAATAACATTGAACTTGAAGAGAGAGATCCAAGATGGCAGACTAGCAACAGCTCAGGAATGTAGCTCCCAGTGAAAGTGCAGAGAACGAGTGGACGCCACACTTTCTGATGAATTTTTGTTGCCCACAGACCGGGAGATTCCCGGTAGAGGAGCCACACGGGTCACCAGCACGACTCTTTTGGCCGGTGCGGCTGTTTTGCTGGTGCCCCAGTGCGGCGCTTCCCCGTGCAGAGTATACGGACGGACGGGCTCGGCTGGTCCCATCCCCACAAGGAAAACAGCAATTGGAAGTGCTGAGGACTGAGAGCTTCACAACAAGCACAGCGAACCTGGGAAGGTCCGGCTCTGTGGGTAACAGGCATCCGCCAAAGGAAAACTAAGAAACAAAAAAACTTCATCATCGGGTGGAGAGAGATCCAAGAAGGCCACGTAGCAGCAGCTCAGGATTGTAGCTCCCAGTGAAAGCGCAGAGAGTGAGTGGATGCTGCAATTGCAGACGAATTTTTGATGCCCACAAATTGGGAGATTCCTGGCGAAGGAGCCACACGGGTCGCCAGGGCGACTCTTTTGGCCGGCGTGGCACTTCTTGGTGTGGAGTGTACGGGACTGGTTGCCCTTTTAGTTGGGCTCGGCCGGTCCCATCCCCACAAGGAGAACAGCAATTGGAAG